>JAHLJZ010000109.1:0-71436 GCA_025602915.1 Paraphysoderma sedebokerense
TGCATGTAGTCTGTTTCACTCATCCAAAGGGTGGGTGAGATTTCAAAAATGTTCCTTGTACAAGGACAATAAAACCCCTTTAATATGCCTAACCTAACCTAACCTCACTGCAACGACAATTTGTGAACTGGGTGTTCCCCTCAAAAAAGCCGACGAAGCGAAAAGGGAGTTGAGGTTGTTTGAAACGCAAGAGGAGTATCAATTAGGTCTAGTCCGCCGCCCTACATATGCACCATTTCGCTCACAGAATTGGCAGAGCAAACTTAGGTCACAACTTCAGAGCAAACTTAGGTCACGATAAGTTGTCCGTATCCTCTAGAACATTCATCCGTCATCTGTCCCTGTTTCTCATCCCTAATGCCTAAGTCACAACTTCAGAGCAAACTTAGGTCACGATAAGTTGTCCGTATCCTCTAGAACATTCATCCTCTGTCCCTCAAATCCTTCTCTGAAGATAAAGCAGTGCTACCGCAGTACATTGACCGGTCTAGCCGGTTTAACGGCTACAATTACGACGCTTGCCTCCGCCTCACTCAGAAGGACATTCTTCAATTCTGTATCCGGTGGAGGCGAGGCATATTCGAATTTGGAGATGCAGTAAAAGATAACAACTTCAGAGCAAACTTAGGTCACAACTAACCTAACCTAACAGAGGAATTTGTACAAGGACAATAAAACCCCTTTAATATGCCTAACCTAACCTAACCTCGTCCTGCGCAAACTCGGGAAATCCTAGACGCAATAAGGCGACATTACATCAGAAGCACGACAATTACTCTATCGTAGATTACCTTCAAAGCTAGAAACAGTACCATATAGTCCATCTGGTTATCAACAGATATATATTGATATACCACAAAAATCAAGTCACCCTGCTCCCAAAGACACTATTTCATCATTAAATAATTTTTCCAACGCCATGCGGACCACCAAGCCCCCCAGACTTGTCATTTCAGAATTGGCAGAGCAAACTTAGGTCACGATAAGTTGTCCTAACCTCACAACTAACCTAACCTAACAGAGCAAACTTAGGTCACAACTTCACATATTCCACATCTGACGGGCTCCGCTCAGACCAGGTACTTCTGACGAAATCTGCGTAGTTTCGTCACTTTTCTAGAATTTATGTGGAGGGAAATAAAATTAATTTTGTAACCTAACCTAACAGAGCAAACTTAGGTCACAACTTCAGAGCAAACAAGTTTTAGGTCACAACTTCACAACGGAATTATCATGCATCAAACCACGTATATTAAGAAACTATTACAACAATTTGATATGGGTATGACTAGAACTAGAAGAACACCATTAGAACCAAGATCGGCGAACCCAGACAAGGACATTTATGGCCCATTTCGAGATGATGGCATAGACGAAAGACTAAGTCCAAACATTCCCTATTTACAACTTATCGGTTCACTGATGTATCTCTCTTCAGCGACCCGTCCAGACATTGCATTCCCTGTTCATCTTCTTGCTCGATTCAACAAAAACCCGACAAAACGACATTGGCACGCTGCGAAAGAAATATTAAGATATTTAGCAGGGACGATAGACTATGGAATCTATTTCAAACGAGGAGAAAAATTCAAATTAGTTGGATACGCAGATGCAGGATACTTATCGGATTGGACGAAGGGAAGATCACAAACCGGCCTCGTATTCTTATCGGAGATACACCTATTCAATGGGCGTCGCGCAAACAAACTCTCGCAACGTCATCAACAACTGAAGCTGAACTTACCGCACTTCATTCAGCAATGCGAGAATGTGTTTGGATTAGGAGATTTAACGAATGGATACATCGGATGTGCGGATTAGTGTTTGATAGAGACTATCATTTACGAAGATAATGCGCAAAGTGTTGGATTTGTGACGAAAGGTTTATTTAAGGGAGAAATGAGTAGATACATAAACCCGAAGTTTTTCAGTTTACATGATATGAACAACATCGAGATCAAAGTCGAGTACAAAGAGTCGAAACAAAATATCGCAGATATTCTCACGAAGAATCTACGACCCGAAACGTTTATTCCGCATCGAGATAAATTAGTGACGAGTATGGGAAAATTAATCAACAAAGGAAATTTAGATTAGTAAGTAACGCTAGATTCAGGGGGAGAAGAAAAGAAGTAGGTAACTCAACTGAGGGGGAGGAAAGTAGTAATTAACTAAGTAACGAATATGAATAATGTAATAGAAAAGGATCCATGTATATAATATCGAACTTTGTGAAATCTCGTCATCTGTGGTCAAGGGGGAGTGTTCGGAAACGTGCTATCCGTGTGACCACCGCATGACGTGATTCTATAGAGAGAATGTATTTTTCAAGTAGAGTGTTACCGTTTGAGACCTAACCTAGACGCCATGCTCGCTGGATCTTATCTCAATATAACGGACCTTTTGAAATCCTCTCCCAAATTAGTCCAGTTAATTATAAGATCAAATTACCTGAAGATCTTAAGATTCACAATGTTTTTCATGTTTCCCTGTTAAAACGTGCCAAAGAATCTACTCGTATTCCTGGTAGACATCTTGCTGAACCTCAACCAGTGGTCGTCGAAGATCATTTTGAATATGAAGTTGAAGAAATATTGGATGCCCGTAAACGTGGAAACAGAATTGAATATTTTGTTCAATGGTGTCGAACTACGGAACAATCTTGGGTGCTACACGATGATACTAACTGTGACGACCTCATTAAAGAGTTCTATTCCCGCCATACTGAAAAACCTGGTTACGCTAGGTTCAAACCACGTCAAAAGCGTAAACTTAATTAAGTTTGTCTTATTTAATTAAGACTTTTGGAAAGGGAGAGTGTCACGCCATAGTTGGTGATTTAGGCTAGAATGACTTTTTCAATAATTAACAATTGTTGCAAGCATAAGATGTAATACAATGGCGATTGTGGTATTGAACAATAGTGTTTATGTTACACGTGAATAGTTACTATAGGATCTAAGCTAACTAAGTGAACACTAACTACTTGGGATACTAATTGGTTAGATGTTATAAAAAGTTTGACAATTCACATTAAATCCAATAACTAAAATAAAGACACAAAATGGCATCCCCCAGGAACTTCACGAGAATAATATTTCTGTTGAACTTATTATTCCGCCATTAATCTTTGAAGTGTTTTTAGACTCCACTCCCAGGAGCTCTATACATCCATAACACTAACACAGGGTATCAGCCGGGATGATAATGTATTCAGTAATGTAGTACTTTGTACTTAGTTATATTTGTGGTTATATCTGGTAGGCTGGACAGGGACCACAATCACAGGACTTCATAGCTTGATTAGTGTCAGACAATATAGCCTTCATATCTCTTTGGGAGCAACTCGCTTGTACAGGACAGACGTGTGACCATTGTCGTGGACAAGGCAAACGTTCAGACTTGTCCCACTACAGTTATGCCTAACGTTGATAAATAATTCAAATGCTTATATAATATGTAGTTATAACCACGCAATGATAAGCATCGCATAAGTAGTATAGCGGTAGAATACTTGCCTTCCAAGCAAGTGGCCGGGGTTCGACTCCCCGCTTATGCATTGCTTTCACGTTGTGCGACAACGGCTGTCACATAATTTTATTGGGTTTATTTATGTTTGGCGGGATCTTAGAATTTCTGATATGTCTTCATACGTGACACTTTTTCATTTCACATTTTACTTAACTATTGCGCGCGACCGAGCTTCGCTTTTAGGTCGGTTTTTACTTTAAGAGCAACTTTTGATTTCACTATGAGTATGCGTAACTAGATCTCATTATTTTGTCCATTAATCTAAGTGTGCCAGCAGCGAGTAATACTGAGATGTATACACGTGATTGTTACCAAGGAAACACAGACGTGCTAAAGTCGTCTCTTGCTGCCCGGCGAGTTCCACACCGCAAAAATATTGAATCATGTTTCGATTCTTCACTAAACCGGGCTTCAATGCGAGACCTTTTATAAAAGCAAATTTATGTACACGGTTTACAAGCTGCATTTTACGCTCCTATTCTGTTAACCACGCCCCACCTTCGACCCTCGAGAAAACCAAATCTTTCTTCAAGTATGCCGCATTTTTCGCTACGACGGGATTCTTCATCATATATCTACAGGATTCACGCGCAGGATTTCATAAGGTTGTGACCATGCCTCTGGTAAGAGCGTTAACAGACCCCGAGGAAGCGCACAAAATGGCAATTAAAATAGCTAGATGGGGAATTGTTCCAGTAGATAAGAAAACTGACGATGTGTGTTTGAAGACTGAGGTATGAAATCCCCTGAATTACTATGTCTGACGCTGATTATAAGCCACTCCTTAACTATTGGTGTCTTTTGCGTGATCTGGGCAGTTGTGGGGAAAGCAATTGTCAAATCCAGTTGGATTGGCGGCTGGGTTCGATAAGCATGGAGAGGCTATTGATTCGATGCTGTCAATGGGGTTCGGCTCTGTGGAAATTGGAAGTGTGACACCGAAATCACAACCAGGCAATCCAAAACCTCGAATGTTCAGATTACCGGACGACAACGCTGTCATTAACCGATACGGGTTCAATTCCGACGGCCACAAAGTTGTGTTGGAACGGCTAAAGCAGCGAGTGCGAAGATACATATATCGACACAAACCAATTGCGTCATCTGACAACACAAGTTTTTCGTCTTCACATCTCAGCGCATATCTGTCCTCTGATACTAATCGTTCCTTACATCCTGAACGATGTTTGGGTGTAAATCTTGGAAAAAACAAATCATCTTTACCCGACTCTCACTCTGACTATGTCCAGGGAGTCCAGTTGTTTCTCCCTTACGCAGATTACCTTGTTGTTAACATATCATCCCCAAATACCCCGGGGCTACGTTCCCTACAACGCAAAGAAGTCTTTTATGGTTTGGTTAGGGATGTTATGGATGCTAGGAATGACGCCATGGTGAAAGAAATTCAAGACACTGGAAACTCTAGGTTTGTTCCTCTGGTGATCAAGATTGCACCCGACTTAACGGAGGACGAAATCAAAGATATTGCGGACGTGGCTTTGGATTGTAAAGTAGATGGCATTATTGTATCGAATACTACTATTCAACGTCCGACAACCCTCAGAAGTGGTAATTACTTGCGTATTGTCTTGATACCTTGCTTCGTGTTAAGTGTTAATCACATCTCAACCATCACAGATGCCTCGCTGACCACCCAACTTGGCGGCCTTTCAGGTCCTCCTGTTAAGCAGTTTTCATTGGCAGCCGTGCGAACATTATATAAGTACTCTGGCGGACGTATTCCGATTATTGGTTGCGGTGGAATTTCGTCAGCGGCAGATGCAATCGAATACGCTAAATCAGGTGCTAGCTTTATTCAGTTGTATACATCACTTGCAATGGACGGACCTAGCGTTGTGGCTGACATTAAAGATGGTTTAACTGATTATTTGAAGAAAGAAGGTAAGACATGGTCGCAACTAGTGGGTAGTGGAATGGAATAGACATGAGAAGATCGCGATTGTAGATAACAGTCACTTAAATTTGTATGAGAAAATTGACAAATACAGGATAGGATTCGAAAAGTTGGAATGATTTTAATAATTAGGCAGTACAAAATGAATATAATAAATGAATTCTATAATAGTAAATAGACTGTTACAGTCAGACTTATCCACCACGGCAATCGCTTCAATCGGGTTAACATAACGTCTATTCTGAAATTTAGGTCGCTACTTGGTTGCATGAGCAGCGGTTAGTGGCGGGAAATTAACATTATCGTTCAATGCAGGGTTGCTTGGGAGTACTTTCGGAGACTATGACAGGTAAAATAGAATTTCAGCATTGGAGTGTCAAAGAAGAGTATTATAAAAAATAAAAACCTACCTTCAACCCCCTTTTTGAAGCTTCCTTCCTGAAATCATCGATACTTTTGAACCGCTTCAAAATCTCTTCTAACTCCTTCCGGATTTCTACGCAATTGCTGTGTTTATCCTTTCGATATACCTGCCAAGCCCAAAACTTCTCGATTCCATACAAATTCCCATTGTTCCAATCATCTAAAGTCAATGCCTGGAAATCATCAAAAATATCCGCCCGAAATTTTGACTCTAGACCATACGAGTAGAAACGAAATAGGCATTCAAGTCCGTATCTGCGAGGTTTACCCAACACAGAGATTAGTACTAAGGGCAATAGAACGAACGACTATGATTCGGACACGAACCTATATCCAACTTCGGCGTCTTCAATCGCAATTCGTTTGAATTCACCATACATGCGGTAATTAAAACAATCCCGCAAGAAATGGCTCCAAAAGCGGTACAAAGTGTTCATTTCAGCTATCAGATTTTGAGAGTCAGAGATATCCATAAAACAACAAGGCGAAAATCAGGAACATCATACGAGATAACCCCTTTCCAAGTCGTTTTCTTTCCTTCAATGCCTTGGCATGATATTTGTAGTATTTGTGCTGAATAAATCCATTTTCTCTTAATAACTCATGCGATGGATGTTGAAAGGGTTTGAAGTGCAACGGAGGCGACATCGATAGTTGAGAGTTAGGTGGCGAACGTGAAAAGGATCGTGTATCTTTTTCCAGTTTACCATTCGGCAGAGCTGCAAATTGAACAGATGAACGTCGGATGGGTCCAGCCGTTGTAGAACTAGAGGCCGAAGCTGACGAAGACATTAATATGTAACCAACAGATAAACGAGAGACGTATTGCCGACTGTCGGGTTTAGGTGCGGACTGGGGATCCTTCGGAGGATTGACGGGATAGAACCGCGGTATTTTGCTAATGAATTGAAATGTTAAACGGAAAAGAGTTAGATGGTAGCTGAGTGAAAAGTAAAAGTGTAAAACGAACTTAGTAGATTTCTTCCTTCCCGTTAAACCTTCCCATTCTTCACTTGTGACTACATCAACTTTATCTTTTCTGCCAGTTCGCCCCAAGCCAGTAGCCGAATTACTACTAGGTAGTACATCATTGGCTGTATCATTCCCTGTCGACGATGTACTCTCCTTCTCCTTTTTTAACATTAATTCATAAGCGTAAAGGCCTTCGTTGATTATGTCATTTATATCCTCATCATTTCGACTTCGAGCATACGGAACACCACTTTTGTCTTTTCCATCATGTTTCTTTGCTCTGTGCTGAGGCTGTGGCTGCTGTGATGCCTGCGTCTGGCTCTGCAAGGTCGCAGAGCTCGGATTATCCACAGATACCCTAGGACGAGATTCAGCTTCGGAGGGTGTACTGGTGACGAGAATAATTTGCTCAATCAAATCGTCGGGTAATTCATCTTGATAATATGAAAATGCGTCATCTGAGCTATCCTGGTCAGACGATTCGATCCCTTCATCCGTACCAACAATATCATATTGATCCTCGTCTATCGAAATATCAAGTTCTTCTGGTTCACTTGAGTCTGGATCTCCAATGTTATTCGGGGAAACAAGAGGCACTTGGGTAATTTCGGTACCATGAAGTCGGTCTAAAGCATGTGTTTCTGAAAATTTTGGTTTACGGGTAGTATCCGTTAACTCCATTTCCATGTCCTCATCCATTTCGAAGATTTGATGATCTCTAGGATAAGTGCCTTCGGCGATTGCAGATACGGCAACTTTCGGCGTTGCCTTTGTTTGTGGTATATATTGTAATTGATTGCGAGTAGTAGATACTCGACGAGGGCGAACAACTGGCGTCCATCCATCTTCTTCAGTCGGCGAGCCTTCTGCGTTGGTCTTTGTTTGCATGCAAGACAGTGAAAGAGACAAGTATTCGAAACAATAATTGGACAAATTGGTGGCAGTGAACACCGTGGAGATGGCAGTTTTCAAACAGTCGAGTGCAAACACATGTGTCAGTCGGTTGAAGATTGTGAATCGAATTACAGGTGGTTGAAAGTAAAATGTTGAAAGGCAAATGAAGAGAGACGAAGTCAGAACAGTGTGCTCAAAAATATGGATAAAAGTACGTACTGCGGTATTAAAGATGGCAATACGAAAAAAATGAGTTAACAGAAACGAGAGAACAGCAAAAAAACGAACGGAATATAATAGAGAAACCAAAACTCAAGCTCAAATCCACAAATCTCCAACCGGCAGCGACCAGGATTCAAAAATGCATTTTCTATAAATTATTATTTCGTATCCTATAAAATGATCGATAAAAGCGAAAACAAAAGAAAGGAACCAACAACAGCAACAATAATATATAGAGACAAAATATTTTTTCAGACTATATGGCTACTTCATAGATCGGATTTTGAATCGAAACTGCTCCATTGTTTATACTTGTATCGAGTGACTTGTAGAAATTAAATTGAATTTTTCGGGGAAGATTATATCGCATTTCTCGGCTGACGTGAATGCCGGAGATGATATTGAACATTAAGCATCCAGGACTGAGCGATAGTCACATCCACGATAGGGAAGCATATACGTTTTAGCGAAAGCTTTCGGTATGAGTTGAAGACTGAAAAACACTTGACGGTAGTATGTTATGCGAAAAAGGCAGAGTTCCATTCCTTGCACCGTCTTGTATTAGGTATAACACATCTTCAAAAGCCCACCACAACACATATCCACCATATTAAATTTGACCCAAATTCTGATTCGAAAATTGGCCCGGAAATCAAGATACTACATTCTGATTAAAGAAATAAAATGGAGACATAATTCTTGAAAAGTTGAAGATTGAAAAAGGTACAAGGTACCGCGAAGTATAGAAAATTACGAGAGAGCAGCAGAAAAACGAGAAAAACGAACAGAAAAATGGTATGGACATGAATTTTACCGGAAAGGAACATCCCCCAAAAAACCCTTCTAAATCAACATTCTTTAAGATTTAACCTACCGTTATCTCATTCTCCTTGTCTTGTACTTGATTATTTTTCACCTTAGCATTGTTAGGAACAGTACCGGCTTTGTCAGCTCCGAATATTACAATTTCTTGATCTTCGTGATCCTCAGGTTCGGGTATGCGTGGAGAGGACACCGCAAGATCAGATGCTGATGAGTTGATACTATTTGTTTTGGTGGAGGCAATTGATTGAGTTGTTGTTGGTTGAATAGTATTATCGTTGTTGAGAATCCATCTTCCATAGTCACCCCTTCGTCTACATTTCATATCTATCACTTCGACAACGGTCGACTTGTCCAGAGCTTCCTTAATGATTTTAACGTCGGATGTTAAAGTTTTAACTCTGTTAAATCCGGCCAACATTTCGATTGAAACAAAACCCTCGCTATCCATTTGTGATCGGAAGTAAATATCCCGGCAAAGATTATCCACTGAGAAATAGTATTCAATTTGGTGTTGAATAAGCATCTCTAAAGGTTGAGACGGGGCAGTGGTGGTAGAAGAGGGAGGATGGTACGGAGCAGCAGGTTGTGGATGTACTTGATAGAAGTGAGGAGGCGTAGAGACAGGAGTCGGGTAAGTATTGTTGTACATTTGGGATGGATACGATTGATGGCTAGAATGGTTCGCAAACGGGGCGTTCACGGAAGTGTTGTTGTAACGACGGTGATTGTAGGGCCGGTTGTTACCTGTAAATTCATTTTTAATAACAGAACGGACTAAACACAATTGCTCGCAGACAAAACGTACCTCGGCCACCACGTCTATTGTGTCGGGTATTGTTGTTCATGACATGGCCATTAACACTGGTCTTCCCTTCACCACTGGTGTTGTTATTGACTTCGGTTTTCTCGGTAGAAGAATCTCCCGCTACACCATTGGGATGTCCCGATTTTTCGTCGCTGGTAAACTGACCGTGACGGTCGCGTCGATAATGTTCGCGGTTTTCATGGCCACGATTATCTTTAAACCGTCTCTTAGGGTGAGGATAAGAGGATTCAGTCTGAGATTGGGAAGAGTGATCGCCAATTGCCGTTTCATGATTCACTGGAGGTTTCTCAGCTGTGGATTCGCCACTATTACCAGTGGATTTTCCAGAATTTCTACTGCGTCTAGATTTGGATCCAGAGGAGGTCTTACTCGAGATGTCCGGAATAGCTGAAAGATTAAGTGGAACCCATTTGGATTTTCCTAGAAAGCGTAGATTCAATCAGTGTTATGATTAATCTCAAACTAAATATAAATCTAAAGCGGCAACACAACGTACCCTTCTTCATTGGACTAGCATGAGGACTATCAGAAGCGCTTAATTTGGAGCTAACAACAGACCCATCGACACTTGAAACATCGTCATCGGCACCATTGATACTGGCGGTTGGCGTCCTAGTGGGACTAGCATTCCTCGAGCTGGCAGCAGATTTGACAATCAGATCTACACCATTTTGTAACGTCGGCCAAGCCACCGAATCAGCCAAAGCGATAGAAGCCGGACTAAATGATTGTTGTTTTGATGTAGTCACGACGACAGGTCTGGATGGAGAGGGCGATGAAGGCTGTGAATCTGCACGGATTGGAGATTGTGGGATAGAGGTGGGGGTGGACGATGGTTTGACTACAAGATGGAAGAAATTACTACCTGTTAGACAAATAAATAAGTGCTCGTATTTTAAAGAGACAAGTTACCTTCGTCAGTTTCAGTTTCTTTGTTTTGTGGAACTTTGGCGGCTGGTACTTGGTTATCAGAAGATAGCTCAGCGACCGGAACTCCACTTGTCGGTTTCATTGCTTCCTTACGAACAGCCCAAACATTTACAGCTGGAGGAGGTGCTGGTACAAAAACTTTTTCAGCGGGTTTTTCCTCAACAGTCTTATTGTTTGAAGCCAATCCTTCGGCATCGACAGCTGATTCAACCAACTCTTGATTCCGTTCATCTGCTGTTTCGCCAGATGACGAATTTGACGACTTCTTTTCCTTAAGTTTTGATTGATGTGAAGAATTGGAAGAATTGGTTCGCTTAGACTTGGACGCTGATCGATCGGATCGTTTCTTTGGTGAAGATAAGGCACGATCTGATAGATTTCGAGGAGATTTGTTTCGACTTCCTCTTGATTTGTTTTCTTTGTCGGAAGCTTTTGATTTTTTCTTTTCCTTTCTAGCGGGGATGAACTCATCGTTGGGATCAGACGGTTTTGACGGACCTTCCGCTTTGCTATTAGACGATTCTAATGTGGAAGAAAGAGGAGATGTGGGAGTAGGTGGCGTTACCGTTGGGGCGGCAGGGGAAGCTTTAGCAGGGGTACTTGATGGATTTACGGCATTCGTGGATGACTTTAACGACATTTTTGCTAATTCTGCGTAAGACAGAAGCTGCTGAGCAGATTTAGAGGACGATGTGGAGGTGGGAGTAGTCGCCTGGACTTGCTCGGCGCTTCCGGTATTCGAATCGACGTCGGCGTTTGCAACACTGCAATCAACGACAGGAGAGGGTTGAGTCAGGGTTGGGGTCGTCATGATCGTGGCAGAAGGAAACAGGAAGTGAATGAATCGATGGGGAGAAATCGACTTTTAATCGAAAAAACTTTTGTTGAACAAAAAATTTTTTTCAGACTTGTGTCAGCGAAGACGACAAACGACAGCGGAGAGATGACGGGATGCAGTAAATTGGAACGCTGCACTGCAAGGATTGGGATGTACTTTTTAAAGAAGGAGAAACAGAAAGGATTGTCTATGGATGAGAGAGAGAAAAAAAGAGGTTGATATGGAACACCCAAAGAAAAAAAATCAAACAGAAACGTCGAGGGCTAAACCGGGACCATCCGAAACAAAATCACGTGTTCAGTCTCCTATGACAACTCACCCAGGGAGAGCTGTTGGAATGGAGCAAAAATGTTTCAAGTGAGATTGCATCAGAAACAGCGAATCATGCCTTCTGGAACACAAGGTCATCGATAGACTGTGGAGATTATGTGTGAAAAGTTATCTGCGTGCACAGCAAGGACACGGATTGGCACGAATTTACGACTAAGCGAGCATTTAACTCGACCCAAGTTTATTGATACAGTATTTCCAACTTCACACTGTGCTAATACTGACGCATTGTTATATGTCACTTTTATACGATCTTCACTATCAATATGAAAACGCGCATTCCTGGCCTAAGCACGGTGCTTTGTTACTTCGTGAATAGCTTGGGCCAAATACTTGACATTATGAGACGAGATTCCGGCAATAGAGATTCGACCATCGCGGGTGAGGTAGACGCTATGTTTGCTTTTAAGTGCATCAACCTGTATATTTGATTTTGATGTAAGCATAACACAATATGTATGGGAAGATAATTTACACAATCATACCTCTTCAGGGGTCAATCCAGAATAGCAGAACATGCCAATTTGATTAGTAATGTGATCCCAATTAATTTGAGATTTAAAATCGTCGACCAAATGATGCTTCAACATTTTCCTCATTGTAATGATGCGATTGGCCATACCGGATAATTCTTCAAGCCTGATGAATAGACCCTGAGCTTAATCGATTTTTAACTTAGCGAGCAAATGTATAGTGTTGCGTACCATTCCTCTTTCAATTCGTTATTATGCAAAACTTCACTCACAATTCTGGCACCATTAAGTGGTGGGTTAGAGTACATAGCTCTCACCAAAATTTTTACCTGACTTTCGACCCTGGACTTTTCTTCTGTGTCTTTACAAACAATACCAATGCTTCCAACGCGCTCCCCATATAAACCTAAATTTTTCGCAAATGATTGACACATCATGAGTTTACCCTCCTTCCCTATTTTCGGGTTGGACAGGAACAATCGAAGGGCATGTGCGTCCTTGGTAATATCACCGGAGGCGAACCCTTGATATGCCATATCGAAAAGAGGGAAATGATTCTTTGAAATAACAGTGTCGAGAATCTTTTGCCATTGTTGCTTGGTGGGGTCAACACCTGTGGGATTATGGGCACAAGCGTGGAGAAGAATAATGGAGTTTTCAGGAGCGTTCTGAGATGTGGATGTGACAGAATTTGGTGAGGCCATATAAACTTAGAACGTCTGGAATAATTGTTCGGTGAATACATACCTTAAGATCTTCAAGCATTCCTGCTTCATCCAAACCGTTGGTACTTTTGTCAAAGTATCTGTATCCCTTGACCTCCAATCCAGAGTCTCTGAAAATCGGCGTATGATTTCCCCATGAAGGGGTAGGCAAGTAAATAGTCTTTGCATGAGGATACCATCGGGAAAAGAAGGCTCCGGCAATTCGAAGGGCTCCAGTACCAGAGATACTTTGGCAAGTTACAACCTAAAGCACAATAGGCCACGTAAGAAAGACGATAATCAATGACATGTAGGTTAGTATCAGTATTCGTAACCCACAAGATTACGCATTCCCTAAATTAACCAATCTTCATTGCTTGAGATTGAATCTACGTACTCTTCCGCTAGTGAGAGCTTCGACATTATCACCCCAGGCCAATTTTGCAGCGCCCTCGGTAAACGAACTCAACCCCGTAATAGGAAGGTATTCTTTATCCAAAGCCTTTCCAGCGACACTCTTTTCTGCTTTACGAACACAATTCAAAACATAAGGTTTTCCGCTGTCATCTCTGTAAGCTCCTACACCGAGATTCATTTTGTGGCCAGATTGGTCCTTTTTAAATGCCTCGGTAACTAGAATATTAGCGAGTATACATGTTCAACCGTTCGAAAAGTGTGCAACATCAGTTAAAAATTAATCATGAATTTACAAAATAAATCAGTAGGATTAATACGGGTCAGTCAATTCATTTGCAAGTCATGATACAAAGATGATCAAGAAAATAGCCGCCACAAACCTCCTAGAATTGCGTCAGGAGGTCCCATTTTGACCTGACTCCAGGTAGTAGCAGATCTGACGGCCAAAGACGACCATTTCTGCGTAGATGCGACTCTCGACAAAGACCTTAACGACAGCATTCTTGGGATTTGAATTAATGATATGATGATGTAGAATAAGACTCCTCTGTCGTCTGTAGTGTTTTTTTGTTTTCAGGGTCAACGTTAATTTCAAGGTGAGGCTAACGCGGCGGCTTGGATTAAATTTTGAGCCGTCTGATGACACAATTTAAATTCCATTAATTGATAATTGACAGTGCTATCAAATTTAACATAACTGCATATCATACAGACTATTTATCAAAATGGTTAATTTAATAACCTGTAATGTTAAGAGCAATCGAACGATCAAAACATTCCGCAGAACAAAATTCCAAAACAGATGCCAATACATTCTGGCTCGGCTTTCCTCTTTTTTATCGGTCTTAAAATAGTATACAGCATCATACACGCATTAATAAGGATTTGAATAGTTTCTTCGGGTGTGCTTTTAAAACCAGACGGAAAGAATTGAGTAGTTGAGTAAAAAATCACCCAATTAGATTGAATTTTACTAATAACGCAACGAAAAAAAAATATTTCGCAACTTACCTTCCCTCGATTTTAGTCACGATTTCACTTGTCGGGGCCGGACCGAAACCAGGTGTAGCCATAGTGGCAGCCATGACATTATTCAACAATCCTTCTAAAAGAGATAAAGTGATATTCAACCTTCGTTGTTCGTCTTCGGAACCGATAAATCGTCCTACAACAACGTAATGTATTCCTTCAGTTAACTTGTTGACATCGACTGCAGATGAGTTTGATATTTTGCCGCTTGGGGTGGTTGGAAATTCAAAATTTGGGATAGTAATTAAACGAGCTTCAATTTCAAATTTCGAGATATGGTATTTCTTAACGATAATAATAAATGTTTGGTTGTTAATGCTGACATGAATCAGCGGATTATTCTGAATAGTCGGGTTCATAACAGTTGTCACATTTGTTGGCTTGAGTGTTGCTGCTTCTGAATTATTCTGTGAATTCAGATATCGGTGTATCGTTAAGGTGTAAGGGTCAAACGAAGTTTCTCGCACGACGGAAATAAGTGGATTCCCGATATCCTTTTCCTTAGCTTGCTTTCCAGACTCTGAATTGGCAGTGGACTTGTCGCGCGATTTCATTAACCGAACAAATTCTCTTGCCGAATAAAACTTCCATTTGGCAGTTGCACTTAATAGCGTCTCGGTATCTTCATATTGTATTACATAATGTGACTTTTGGGTGGCCGCTGAATCTACTGTCATTGCATTCCTGTTAGGTCCTCGTACTACGTGGTACTGCGTTGGAATTCCTAGCGGGTATGCAGCCGAATACAATTGTTCTGTTTGCGGGGCTTGTACAGTCGGCGAACTAATTAGTGCATTGGTAGACGCAGTACTAATAATTCCGTACTGACTCGACACTGAAGAAATTTGACGCTGAAGATTTTGTTGGGGAAGGAGAGAAGTAGAGTCGCTCGATGAATAATATTGCATTTCGACCGGTTGGTTCGCCATCTTAGAATATCTCAGAGTATATAATTCTTTTCTATAGAAATAGTACCCTTATATTTGTCTAGAGCGAATGTTGAGTCGAGTCCTATTTCTTAGTTGAATAAGAGCATCTGGAATCTACGAGTTTTGTATGTGGTTAACCTCAAATGAGCAGGTGCACGTCCGGGCCACGACACAGTTGTCTGGAATATGATCTAATAAACTGAAAAAAGAAACATCAGAAATTTCAGTGGGAGATATACTTGCGTGAGATAAATAATTTAATGAAGTGAATAAATTATTTTAATATCGCTTATCCCAAATTTTTATGTTCCTAGCCTTAAATATCACTAGTCCGGGTTTGATACCGAATGCTCAATGAATCCAATTTGATAAGTTATGGTGCGACAATTGCATATTGGATGACTGCTACCATGAATGAGATACTTTTCAATTCAGTCCGTTATTCGTATTTTATATAATACTAAACCATTCTATCAACTTCATTTCTATCACCTCGAAACCCACCCAAGTTAGACCTCTCTCTCTGTTCATCTAGACCTTGTCATTTCAAAACCAAAAACCCAAGACCTCTCAAAACTAAATATAAAAATTAAAACAAAAATATTATAACCAATCTAATGAACATCTCATAATTTCTCCGTCCCTCGTAACTCTCAAGTCCCCAACCCTTCCCATTTCCATCCGATCTATCTTTTTCATTCACAGCCACATTCAACTTTTCAAGTCAACATGTGACTATAATCCACCATCCATACTTCCCAATTCCACTAAAATTTTCATTCCCCAACATTTAACAATCAAATCATTCAACCAAGTTCAACCAATATTCGAAAACTTCAGCAAAAAATGATGACGAACTCACAAACAGATATTGATATAGAAGGTACACTCTCCACCTTCTTACACCAAAAATTAGAATCAAGAATAGGAGAAGGTAAAATCGACGAGGTCAGTTCCTTTCCTTATATTCCGTCATTCCATTTCCACTAGAATTCATCATCGTTAACTGTTAACTGTTTATTTTAAATCTTACTTTTGAAATACTATAATTGATTAAACGTATTGATTGATTAGGCATTAACAACGTACATAGCCGGTCTCATCACCGACGATACCCTCTCATCATCCGAGAAAAAAGAAACAGTAATTGAATTTTTGAGTGCGTCGTTGGCGGAGGTAGAACCTGATTCTGAGAATTCAAATGAAATTAATGAAACCGAGTTGGAAAAGTTGTATGATATTGTGGTTAATAGATATGGGGAGGTAATGAGTGAGATAGAACGGAATCAAGAGGTCCAGAAAAAATTGGAAATTGAGAAGGCTAAAGGTTTGTGAGGACTTTTGCCTTTAATTTTTATGATGTGATTATCATTATAACTTAATCGGTTTAATTGTGACTAAATAGAACAAGAACAATCCATATTCAATCAACATTCTGTACCTAATTCCCTCCTAGACTCGTCAAAAGAAACTCAAAACAATGGAGGTAGATCTAAACTGAAGGAACAGATTATACAGAAATATGGATCTGGGTATGACGAGATGAGTATCGTTCAGAGAGGAGACGGAGAAGAGGAAGTTGTTTATTTTGAGTCAAATCGTCAAGAGAGTTTAGGTATTGCTGTTTTTCTTTCTCTCTTCCTTTCTCTCTTCCTTTTTTGTACCAGTTTTCTCATTTGTTTAATGCTTATAGACGACCCACTATTTCAAAACACATCGGCTCAAAATCGACGGGTGGTTTCAGACCAAGAATCACAAAGACGAGAACACCTTCGAACCAAGAATGCGCAACAAAAACAACGGGAAGCAGAGTTACTAGAGAAACAAAAATTAGCCAAAGAAAAAGAAAAAAGGAGGACAATGAAAAAAGAAAAGAGAAGAATGTGATGAATGTGATTTAGTTCAGTTTGGTGATTTGTTATTTTTAAATATTTAAATATAAAATCTCAAATGAAGCCAACTCAAAAGTTCGGGTTTGCCGTTCATTCCTGTGATACTATCCACGTAGTATGTCACTATTCTAAAACTATTTGAAGTGAATAGAATTGACTTTTATTTATTCACAGTTCTGTTTGCAAACAGAGAACACCTTCGAACCAAGAATGCGCAACAAAAACAACGGGAAGCAGAGTTACTAGAGAAACAAAAATTAGCCAAAGAAAAAGAAAAAAGGAGGACAATGAAAAAAGAGAAAAGAAGAATGTGATGAAAGTAATTTAGTTCGGTTTGGTGATTGTTATGTTTAAATAATTAAACATAAAATCGCCAATCAAACCAACCCTGTGATTCTATCCACATAGAAACTCAAAAACTATTCTATAACTATTTTAAGTGAATAGAATTGACTTTCATTTATTCACAGTTTTGTTTGCAAAAATATATACAAAGCAAATCCTAAACCAGCGAAATACACAAGCATATCCGCTTTTCATACTAAAATCTATACCCCTTTTTCAACCACTGTATTCCCAAACACTTGAGACTCCAATATTACGGTGTACTCATAGATTAGACATATTCAACTGTTTAAGTTTGTATATCGCAATTAAAAAATTCAAAGAATTAGAATCACTAAAACCAAAAACTCTCGTCTATTTTCGAGCTCTATAATGAAGTGAAATAAAATCAATGTGTTTTGTTTGAGAGGGGGTATTAAAAGATAAAAAATAAATCAAGAAAATGTAACTAGTCGGCATGGTGACACATCTCTATAGAATCGGAAGATACAAAATTGAAACAGACTATGTACACTTTTTACAAGTCCGGGTTTTGGGTTGGTAGACACTGTACTTCAGAACTTTGTAACAAGCCATCTATAAGGCTCGAAACCACACTAACTGTCCCAAGAGACGCCTTGGCCTAACCCTCGTTGTTCGTAATTATCGACCAAAATATCTTCGTCAAAGTCACCGTCGAACTCGTCGGCGCTTGCACCGTGTTCACTGAAATGATTCAATTGATTTAGCTTTTGCATCCAACTCGGTAAAGGTGGGAGTTTGAGCGAATCCGGGTTCCGCAGTGACGGCAAATTGGCTGTCGAATGAGGGTGGTGTGTGGGTGTTGGATAGGAGTCCATAGATGTAGTTGTCAAGCCTCCGCTGACGGTGGGGACATTGAAGGGGTTGCTGAATGAATTGTCGGTGGATGGAGGGGGGAAGTATCCCGGGGATTGTGCAGAAACGTACGGATAAGAGTGGTGCTGCATACCAGAGTGAGTGATAGCAGAATGGGGATGCGAAAAAGTAGGAGACATGTAGTCCTGCGGAGGGTGTGGATGATGTCGTTCTGCGGCTAGCGAAATGGGAGTCCAATCTTTGCCGGCCGAATTTTCATGCTGGTGGGCACGGGGTAATGAAAAGTCATTGGGTGAAGGATAAATCGATGAATCGACAAGATGGGTTTGATCTGGATAGCCATTGTTGTATGCAGGGTGACACTGATCCGGTGGATAAGATACCATGGCGGATGGATCTGGGAATGGAGGTTGAGAAGAGTAACCTGCGTAGGCATGCATTTCAGAATATTGATAGGATGGTTTGTAGGTTGAGTTTGCTTCTCGATTTTGAATGAAATCGTCAAGGGTCAATCGGGTGTTTAACTTTTGAGAGTACTCGTTGTACTCGTGCCTCAGTTTACCGGAACCTAAAAGATAAACAAATGGGTTACACAATGTTACGATATTGGCAAACAAAGAAGTGTTAATATCAGCGCAATCTCACCACATACCATCTAGTCCACTCTGTTCCAGGACGCCAATCAATTCTGCCATGACACCATTGAGTTGTCCTAAATGACCGTCTAAACCAGACAAAACTGGTTTGATTTCACTCTCCCCCACCTGATTCAAGTACTGCGCCGTGTTCATCCAGGATTTTTGGGCATTAGAGAGATCGGACAACTTGGCTTCAAAATTGATGGGCTCGTTCGCCAGCGATCCAGGATGAAAAGTTTCTTTTCGGTTTTCAGGATGCTTGACGGTCGATATCGATGTTTGCGAATTTAGTGGCAATCCGACAATGATGTGTTGGTCTTCGTCTTCATCGGCGACATTGAAGTTTGCACGCTCGTCGGTTAGAGAGGTACTGTTGACTTCTTTTGAGCTACCAGCCACTTTTCGCTTTATATTGACCAACAAGCTGGGTTGATTTCGTCTAAAATACGGATTTTGGTAAAATATTCCGTTCGGTTTATAGTCTTGCAAATTTGATGGGATGGTGGCCGTGACACGTTGAAAGCAGTATATCTATAATGTATAGCATATAACGTAGCGATATCAAATTCAAAATTGTTAGCAGGCCATCAAAGCAAAGGGGAGCGTATCTCTGGCAATATACAATAGGCACTCAAGTGACACTACGCAATCTATGATCAAGTGAAATTCCAAAGGGATGGAGTATAACGTACATTCATCTGACGAGTGAACGAAGTGAATTTACAATGATTAAACACTTTGGGAAAGACCTGACTGGCGAGATCTTTGTGATTATACAGTCCAAAAATATCACCTTGGGCATTCCACTGAACGTAATCCTTGAGAGTCGGGTCATGCGTGAGACTGTTGATGATGTCGCGTTCGTGGATCAGGGTACCGCGGGATAGTGTGTTGTTGGTTATGATTTGTGATTGATATAAATGCATAAAAGATAGGAAAAAGAGAGATGGAAAGAAGAGCAAATGTCGATTCAGTTATCGTCTGATCACGTCGTCGGAAGAACAATAGTCAAAGAAACGATTGATGGAATCACCCGAGCAGAGGTGAAGGGAGCCGTTGTTTGCCAAAGAACGAGTGCCCATAAAAAATGATGCGATCAAAAGAAAAGAGAACATGACAGAGGCATTTTTTTTTTTGCAAATGCATACGACAGAGGAATGTGGACATTCGAGTTGATCACCCTGAGTGACTCTTCCCCCTGATCCCAATTTCAGTTTTTGACGCCGCAACCGGTAGAGCAAAGAGTCCACAGTCGGAGGCATTTTTAACATTTCAACTGGCTTCCCTTTTCCACGACTTTTCTTCCAGTAAAAGCAATATAGGGAGGAATAAATGGCATTTTAAAGAACGAGAGAGAGAGAGACACGAACCAGTAGAGTTTTTTGAGGAAGGAAGGGACGGTTTTCAAGTGCTTTACAGCGATTTCGAGGGAGGCGTCGTGGTCCGAGGGGGGATGGGTTGAGTGTGGGGATTGCAATTGCGGGATTGGGTTGGGGATGAGGGAGTGGTGGAGGGGGAGAGGGAGAGGCAGAGGATGAGGATGGTGATGAGAGGACATGGTGGAGTTGTGGGCAGTGAGTGATGAGAGGGGATGTCTGCGTTCAGTGTGAGTGTGCCATCCGTGAACAGAGTGCAGTGTATGTCGAGTGTATGTCGAGTGTATGTAGTCGAGAGAGGGAATGAAGGGAACAGAGTGAGTCCAGCGGCTGTCGACTGATCCACCACGACAGTAGATGTATATGTATACGCACCTGTCTGCCAGCCTTCTGTGCTGTATGTTATCTGCTACTCCGTGGTGATGTGGACCGCTCTCCCGATAGATCTATCTATCTACCCTTTCTCTCTTTGTTGAAGAGAGTGTGTGTGGGTGTGGCAGAGTGACTGGGCTGGCGGAGAGGGAATGTCCAAGTCCGGGATACTTCCCTTTATAAGTCTCTCCTTTGGAGTGTACCAGTCGGTTGAACTCTCTCTTTGCCCCCACCGCAGTCCACTCTCTGTCCACCCGCACACTCACGATCGATAGTACACAAGTGACAAATCCCTCCTCCGCTCCTCCTCTCATCCCTCTCCTGCCGTCCTGCTCTGTCCTGCTCCCTTCAGCTCGGTGTCTCCCCTGTGCTCTGTGTGCCACCGTCCGTCATCCCTCTCAGCATCCACTGATCCACCCTGGTTTGAGTGTTTATACTCCCTCCAACTCAAGACTGTGTCAACCGACTAATGAATATGCATACTATAGTACTTGTGAATTCACTTATACATACTGGATAAATAATAAATTGAACCATGACAATTAGTAATGGCCGCACACAACGCCGCCCAACTGACCCAAGCCGAGAGAATCAAGTTTCTCCCTGTGCCACACTGCCACTGGCAAGTTTACCATCTCTCTCTCATCATGATTCATGACGTAAGAATGAGCAAACCCAGCTGGCTGTCGCGTAAGACAAAAATCAAGCTCGCCTCAGGCCTCCAACTTTGGGCTGACTTGCTGCCGTTGCTCAGTACTATTGGACCTTGGACTTACTAACCTTGGACGCTGCAGATACAGCAGGTCCTCTCTAGGCTAATTCTCGTATATTTTCTTTGTTTCTTCCTTCTTCTCTTGCCTGGAAGATCAGTCTTGGGCAGTTTCCTGCCTTCCTGCTTGCCACAGTCCACTGTCCACTGCCTCTCCCGGCTTATTTCCCCCGCACAGCGAGAATTGAGAAATGGATCAATGCCTCTCTTTCATGTCATCTCAGTCGTCACATCATCTTCATCAAACAAGTCCATGAGGCCAAAAGACCCATTCAGCGTCATCCATCGTGCCATCGCATGTAATAAATGTATCGACCTCAATATCGAGTTGTTTTCAACTGTTTAATGATTATCTCATTATGCGTTTTTGAAACATGGATTGTGCTCTTGCAGAATCTTGCATTCTGCTGTTGTGACTTGTGTAAAATGTGGATGCGGGTGATGTTTGTCTCTGATCGCCGCAATCCACCCAGGGCGCAGGGGACACGGGAGGGCAAGGGAGGCCGCGGGAAGAATATCAAATCATCCAAATACACACGCTGACACATTGACACGGACGAATTGTCACTCGGGGGAGTCAGCTTGAGCGGTGAACAACTGGTGAACAGCTGTGAACTTGTCCCCTGCCAGCCGCTGCAACCACTAGGTCAGCTCGGCAACCAGCGAACCCCAGGGCTGGGACTTTGACTCGGGTCACAATTCAGTTCCCTTGACCTTGTCACCTTGGCCACCGCTATGCCCGCAGCCAGTCCGCCACCACGCTTTGTAAACTGTGAACGGAGACCTGTGAACCAGTCATCCACCCCAGTGAACCAGAAGGTGAACCACTGAAGCAAGTGAGCGATGACTGCCCGATGACTGCCCGATGACTGCCCGATGCCCAGCGATGACTGCAGCCCTTGTCGGATACCCTTGACATGTCCCGTCGATTCCATTCTCCTCACGAGTCCTCATTCCTCGATTGGACTCAGTTGGACTCACTCCCCATTCACTCCTTTCCCGATCCACTGCGCAGTGCGCATACATGATGCCACTACTATGTATACAATATACACACCGTGGAGTGTAGATCAGTGTGGAGTGATGGCACCTGTGACTTGTGATACGCTGTCCCTGAGACCGGAGTCAGGGGACATATTATTTATAATTCAGCAGGGTTTCAATTCAAGTTTCAACCACAGAGGTCAGAGAGACAGAGAGAGAATGTTCGGACAATGTTCGGACTTCAAAGTGAAAACGCACAGTAACAGTACCGGAACAGAGTCAACGGACTCACTCAATCCACTGTTCTGACCTCTGACTCTCTGAGATGCCACTCTAGGACCTATAATCAGATGTCAGTCTAAGACTCTAGTTCTCACAGTCCCGCAATTTCACTCTACTTGCAAATCACTCTGTAACCTGTACTTGTAGTATGTATAAACAAATATGTACAAACTCTACGAAAAAATATATCAATAGGACTCAACTATAACAGCCAATGTCGTCCAAGTTTCCGGCTGCCCCTCATTTTTACATCGTTCACGAACTTACGTTATTTGAAACCTGCTAACCCCAAGACAAACACACTCCAGATCAATCTCAAGTTGTCGTTTGCTTTTCCTTCCGGTGTACTGGCAACTGGGAATTTGGTAACCAATGAGACCTGAAAATAAGGCCATTATAGAAGTGACTGACTATCCTTAGGAGTGACCTTTTGACCTCACGTTTCCAATTCTGCTACTTCATCAATACATCCGGTCCCATCCCGTACAACAATTCTATCCCATTCAACTCTCTAAAAGTCTTCAACCCAGATTCTAACGAACGATTCAAAAACAAAACAACAAAAGAATGGTAGTTTGATGTTAGATTTCGCAAGTGTACAGATTAACAAGGAGAAAAAAGACGATGTATGAAAATAACATACCAGATTGACACAACCTCGCCGACGCGATCGCTAAATTCTTAATACTTTGTTGTACAACTTTTCTTGATCGAGTTTTAGATTCTTGATCTTGCTCACCGACTCCATGACCGTGACCGTGAAGGTAACCGAATTTCATCGTTGGTGTGGACATTGAAATCAGGGTGGTAAGTGGACCTTGTTGGTCTTTTAACGTTCGCATGATAAAAATGATATCCGTCATGAGTTGTTTGGTTCCTAGAATTTGAGCATTTGAAACTAAAATCGAATAAATAATTGTCAAGTTAACAATTTCATCTCAACACGAAACAAAATGATCATTGAATTGCCTGATAGGAAATTGGGTAAACCAAAACAAAGGATAGAAAACAGTTAACTCACCGTCTCTGCCACACTCGGCGATACACAGTCCTAAATTTCCCAACAATTTCAACTTGATCTCCAAATCAAAATGACTACTTTCTTCCCTTCCACTTTCACATTTCTTTCTCTCCACTATCTCAACTACTTCCCTCCTCAAAATGCTCATCATCTCTTCAAACTGCTCAAACCCTCCCCGTTTCCAAACCTGTATCAAACTTTTTCCGTCTTGATCGTCTCCGTTCCAGTTTCCGTTCATTGACGATTCAATTAAATTGATAAAAGCCAACAACCCCGCGTTCAGAACGTTCAAATCAACCTTTATACTGTCTACTTTCCTCTCATCGTGTTGTAAATTTTCCATCAGTCGATACAACAACTCTAAAAATCCGCATAAGATAGTACCCGTCATCAACCGTTTCGAGGAACCCAATTTCTTGAAATCAAACCAAGGTGTACGTAATAGCCGAGAGAAAACTAAAATGGTATAATCCGGAACAACTCCTCCAACCTTCCACTCTGATTTTAATAAATTCAAAGCATCAAGTGCCACCTGGAACAATTTTTCAAAAGATTGTATCAATGTTTCCAGGTTTGGCGGATGCGTCTGTAACCGTGTCGAGTCGACGTTGGAAACGGTAAAAGTGATTAAATTGTAACAAGATTGTAACCATTTTGGCAACAATTTTTGTACATTCGAAGAAACCGGTGTTGATTTGTCGTAAAAGTAGTCGGTGAGTCGACACAAAACCTCCAAATGCATCTTGACGACCTCAACGATTGTATCATTGAAGGATTCTTGATGAGTATTTGATTTTGTAGACTTGTAATGAGAATAAGGTACACCCATCACCACACAGTCGATGATGTCCGCGACCAGCATCAATTCTTGTACATCCAAATTCGTCAAATATGTTTTTCCGCTCTTGGTAGCTACCATCCCGGTCCACTGTTTCAAAAACTTTCGGATACCGTTCATGATATCCACCGCTGGGATTTGAAACAGATTCAATAGAACGACTAGTTCCGGGATCCGATTCTTATTCAATGGTTTGTCCGTCGTCGGTTGCGGAGTTGACGATTTGGCCCCAGATTGAACTAAACAGTGACAAATCTTTAACCAATTGGTAGAACCCGAAAATTGCATTTGTCTCGTAAGCAACCGTCCCAACGCTAGTTTCACTGATAACGTTGTTTCAAAGACGAGGTGGTTCCAAAACTCTTCATATGGTGTTAACTGTTCAATTAGTTCAATGAAGTCATTGAAATCGGATTCAGCAGTCCCTGTAGTGTTTGGTTCGAGTCGTTGCAGGGCAAGTTTAACCCAGGGTATTATTTCTAGTTTGGATTCGTTATCATGCTTGACGATGACTGTGAATAAAGCCGCGATAGAATCAATATTTGACATTGTCGTCGCCGTGGACAGCTTTTCGTAGAAATTTAAGTGACGGAGAAGTGAGAAAAATGTCGGGTCAGAGGATAACAGGATGCGGAAGGATTCAAGGAGGTTGAATTTTCGATTAGGATTTGGAGAGGGAGCAGATGAAATTGAATCGATGATAGTATCCACGAACTTCTCCAACACTTCAAATTGCCCATCTTTTTTCAACTCCATTTGAACTTTTTCTTTCTCTTCCTCTCGAATCTTCTCCTCCCGTATCATTTTTAACATATTATCGATCTCTTCAACCGTTGTAACAGTTGTCTTACCTACCCCACCCGCTTTATTCTCTGCTTCATTACCGACCTCTTTCAACACAATCTTTAATATTTCTCCCCATTTCATCGCTTCATCGTAGACTTTTTTCCCTCTCCACGCTTCAATAACCCGCCAATACGATTTCAACCAATACCGATCCAACTCAATCGCCTTTTCGCAATCTTGAATCGCTTCATCGTATTTGGATAGTTTAAGGAACGCTAAAGCTCTGTTAGTGTATAAATTAGGAGTGGGTTTCGGTCGCGATGGTTTAATCGTTGGGAAAGCAAAATTGAATTTTGATAGTGACGGGATACCAACCGAAGGGGACGACGGTGGAGAGGGAAGTTCGAACGATTCAATTGCTGAGGTATAAAATTGGATTGCCGATTCATAGTTCCCAGATTTAAATGCTTGATTGCCATCTTTGTTGTGTCTGGTTGAAGCCGAATGAATAAAAGAGTAATAACCATCTTCTTGTGTCGAAACGGGTATAGATTTTGGCTTTGATTTTGGCTTTGATTTTGAATTACCAGCCGATCCATTCTTCTTATTCGTTGATACCGTTGTTGATGTCGACGAATTTGATTTCGACGGTTTCTTCTCTGTCACAGACTCCGAATCTGATTCACCATCCGATATCCTTTCAAACATAGAATAATCTATCACACCCTTTTTAGCGGTTTGTGAGGTGACCTTAACCTTGGTCACCTCATCGCTTTTCGTTACCGTTTTCTCTTTCTTCGCATCCTTCAAATTCACGTTACCGTTATCCAACCTTTTGACGGTTTCCAAAATCTCGGTTCGATTCTTGATTTCGACTTGTTTGACTTCATCTTCTACGTCTTTTCCTGTTAATATATCGTCCATTTTCTTTGCTATCATCCATAAAAAGAGATATATATCAAATTTATCAAAGCAAAACAAAATAAACAAATAAAAGAAATAGCGTGTAAGGCAGTTAATCTGTTGTAATTGCATGTTAAACTTGCTTATGGTGAAAATAAAGATTCCACCAAACAATCAGCCAAAGACAAAATCGAATGTATATTTTAAAAAAAATAATGGGGCTATCGAAACAGAACATGTCGGAGAAAAAACCACAAAAATCAATACGAACTGAAATCGTCTACCCATGATTCAAATTCTTCAATCTCGTCCATCAATTCTTCTGAATTCATATCTTATGTTGTCTGCTTGTATCGGTGCAATGAGACCTGAATATTTAAATGATTTTGCAAATAAATTAAATGTTTGTAGAGGAATAAAGGAACTGTGTCGTCGCGAAAAGGTTGATCGAGAAGCCACTTGAAGTTTATGGTGGGAAGATCGAATTGACAATCTCTAGTAGGGTTATTGCCACCAACTGACTACGTTCACCGAAATTAAAGGGTCAGTATGTAAATAAATAATACAGGCAATATTGGATCTGGACTATTATGTGATTACATAGCTTGAGATGCTGTCTGTCGCATTCAATAACATCCAACTCTCTCGCAAAGATTTTTCTCGAAACTTTTTTGGAGTTGACGCATTCAGTTTCACGGATTATTTCTATTCCAACAGGAAATTTCCTTTATATTACAGATGCTGCTGATGAATTATTAAATATAATTGCACTTTGTAGAATAGCATACTTTTACAATCAACAAGCACGGATGTGTACACACAACTTTGATATCGTGTCGGAGTCGTAATTCACTTTTTCAATATATACATCGGTCGATCAAAGCCTACAATTCATATGAAAATTTTGTTGACGGATCAATGACAGTCATAGCCTAAAGAGTGAATCAGACAAACCTTTTTCCCCATTTCCTACTGGTTCTTTTGTCTCAAAGGAGGAAAATTTCACATCTTTCAAAAGATACCCAACGAATTGCTCTGGTTTGAGTTGAATGGTTTTATAGTTTTTCACAAATTTCTGATATATAATGATTAATCAAGAGGGCATACAGTTATCAACCTAGGAACAACAATAATGCAAGACGAACAAATCAACATACGGGACTCCATCCAATTTTTTTGCTATACGAATTCCAACTCTGAGGCTCCAATATCAAAGACCCATCGGGTTTAAGTAACCGATAGCAAGTATGAAAGAACTCTTTAATACCGGCATCTCCGTGATGCAGATGGATCCATTTCGTGATACTTAACCTAAATCAAACGGTACCTAGTTGAGTGAATAATACAAGTATCGACATACTAATTCGGGACCTACGCTAATACCACATCAAAGTAGCCGTTCCACTCTTGATTTAGCAAAAAATTGCTTCTAAAAGTTGGCGCCATGATATCCGCATCTCGAAAGACTATATTCGTTGGAAACTTAGGCTCGGCAATTTCTTCATCTTTCAGCGGCCTGTTTGGAACCGGACGCTGAATTTGCGGTACGAATCCATACATGTAAGAGACACAACTAGGAAAATGCTCTAACTCTTCTTGTATTTCGTTGGTATTCGAAAGCCCAAGTGAAATCGAAGGGACCGCAAAATCTGGCTTTTGGATAGAAAACCTAGCAGAACAATGGTTTCGTGCTTTCTTGATGAGTTTCTGGTCAATATCGATTCCCAGAATGTACGAAGGTCGCAATAGTTGTGCTATCGGAAGAGAACGTAAATCAACAGATCATTAGATCACAAATCATTCGAGATCCGAGATTTTCATCTCACAGCAGACTACATCAACGCAACTTTTTAAACTAAACTTTCCCTTTTAATTTGAAACTGAGTAGTTCTCTCAGTTGTAAACAATAAATACCTATATCAACCGTTACAGCTCCAGAGTTGCACCCCACATCAAGACATTTTTTTCCTTCGAACAAACTTGAATCTAAACTCCTCAATCTCGGATCTATCAATCCGTCTTGTTTCTTACTCCGATACCCATAATAACCGGAATAGTTCCCATAAATCGGGTATTTTGAATCTTCTGAAAAACTAGGATATTCTGGCCTTCGTGGCACGGAGCCAGATTGCAGCTTACTAGCGAATTTTATGGGATCACGATGAGTGAATTTTAAATTTACGGTTTTCTTGCGCCGGGTTGACTGTTCTGGGCAGGCCAGACGACGAGGAATGAAATATGGATTCGGAAGTGTGCGATTGACATGATCTGAAGCCATCGACATGAATTTATCTGAGGTCAATAATTGTTATGGGTTTATGAGACTCGAGTCGGGCACAGAGCAATGGGCGGAACGTTTGATCGTTCGTTCAATTTAAGGCTTTTCTGTGTCCTGTAGAACAATCCGTGTTCCTTGCGAGCATAGCAAGAAGTATCTGACAACCACTTTGAAATCATCATGACCTAAAGAAAGATACAACGGAATTGTGTTATGCCTTTTTCTGCTTGGGCTCAAATGGGCTGGAGCTGCGTATATTGTGTAAAGTCCACCCCTGCAAGTCAAGGCCTGCTTGCAACATTAGATAAGACGAAACCAACACCATAGACTGGAAAATTGGCATACAAAGTAACATTGGTGCTGTTACATTATCCACCCTCAATTTATTAAAGGACAGAAGGACACCTTACCTTCATTCGCGCATTGCGCGCTCGTACTGACGGTTCCGGTGTGTAAAACGACAGAATGCCCAACAACGGTTTAATGCGTTCGCTTCTCAAAACATATCAGGGCTTAGAAGTGGAGGAATTTTCAAATGTCTTGCTGCTCGAATTCTCCTCGAAGGAAAAGGAACTCCAATATATCAAAGACTCTGTAACAGCGGCCCGCGCAGTGACCAACATTCGGCACTCTGCGTTGAGCATTCTTATTTTGGCCTCTTTGGTATTTGCACAGTCCAATATTACCGTCGGCAGTGCTATTGCATATGCATTTCAAGTGATACTGTGTTTGTCAGTCTACGTACTGACGTATTTTCTCAGACGAGCGACAGTATTAGAGAATTTTGGTAGACTGGTCTCACTAGCGATAGGACTACTTTTACTTACACCCATTTTACAACAAGGATTATCAAGCAGATATCGCTCAACTGAGAAGGAAGTGATGGAAGCCTACGATATAGATGTCAATTTCTCATTTTTATATTTTGCAACGTTGATTTTGGTGCCTGTCACCATAAGGAACTGCATTCAGCTATCGACTACATTTGTGTTGGGTTACATTTTCGTCACTTTATCGCTCTTTCCGTCTGAGAGCATCGGCTTGAAATTCCTGTTATCTGTGTCAGCCTCTGCTGCTTATAGTATCAATGGAATTCTATCAATGTACTGGTTGGAACTAGAACGAAGGCAGACATGGCTTTTTAATTCTCGAATCACCCCCAAACTAAAGTCGAAATATTTCGTTCCCTCGACTGAATATCCACCAAACACTTCAGTCAAGCAATTTTTTCGAAATGCATACTACAAAGTTACCAATAGAAAACGTCTGGTGAAGGAAGTTCGACCGGAATTTCATAGATTTACTGTCGAAACTGTGCGCGACAGATTTCCATTCTTAGTTTCCACTTATATTGTTATCACCATAATGAATCTGCTACGTCATTACATGCTTACTTTAAAAGGCACTAGAGATGGCATTATGATTGGTTTAGGAGCATCAGTATTTCTGGTTGGGCTTGCTGGTTGGATTGGCAATCGACGGTGGGAAACTACATTTCCCTGCTTTGTCGCATTCTCCTTGTTTTCGGTTTTATTTGCGTTTGCCTCTACTTACGAGATAATTATCCTGGATGGACATATATCCTTCTACAACTTCCTGTTTCCCTTGTTTGATGTGGCCATAACAGCTTACATTCCGCCGCATACATCGCTTCTAATGTACTGGATCGTAGCTATATGCTCCATTTTCTTCTCGCTGGCGTGCACCAATTTTCAGCTTCTAAATCGTGAATTAGTTATACCCCTGATGGGCGGATTGCCAGCATTATTGATATGCTGGCTCCCTCTATTTGGTGCATCCATTCTTCGAAAAGAGTTACTGCAAGAGTTGTATCATGCCAGAAAAGTCAGCGGGGAGTTATCAAATGACGAAGTTGCCTTGAAAGAGGTCAAGCTTGACTTCGTTACTGCATTTCGTTCATCAGTTTTAGACTTGCTTCATCAGCCTGAGAATGTCATGGATAAAGGCAAAACGGCGTCCCATTCCATTGAAAAATAAGTGATTTTAGGGTGCCGATTTTTTTGGCGAACGCTCTCTTATGATCGCCCTAAAGATAGAATACGATGAAAAGTATTGATGCCAGTAGGAATTGGATACTAAATGTATATAATTTGGACGCATTCCAAATGAATGATGTATCAACATGCCGTATCGAGGATTCGTTAACAGAGTGGAGCTGAATCAGATCAATACTAGTAATACGTACATGCTGTATGAAAATAGATTGTCGGGTTATGATTCTGCGCTTTTTCATCTTCCACTTAAAACAGAATATACTTCTTCTGTCCGAAATAACTTAAAGCTTCAGATGTATCTCAGTATGACAACATCCGACCAGATCATGGAGGATTGGTCAGTCCAACATCCGCGTCTCTTTGGACGTACCCCTCTAAATAATTGATATGACGAAGCCTTGAGTTAATAAAATTAAATTCTGTCCTCAATCATTATCGTTAATATATAACACAAATGCATCGAGAACTCATTTAAGAATATCCGCATTATCACCTGGCAATGGTCACATGTGGCCTGTGGAGTGTGGGGTCACCTCAGCATCGATCTTAGTAGCTCAACCGGGCCCGAAATTGTTTAAATTTCATGAAACAGAACATAGTCGCACATAAGCCATATAGAGAAAAGTGGGAGTATGTCTTACCTCATTAAATCTCTCAATGCATATTAAAAGTTTGGCAAGTGCAGTCGTCCCATTCATCGCAACACAACTTCTTGCGGCCTTGCCCTACGTCTTACACAAACGGGCTCTCTAAATTTGGCGAAGTTAAAGCGCTTTAGTTAGGACCTTTGCCCAGAAGATATCATGCCACCTGACAGTTTAATACGCTCATTTCTCAAGACATACCAAGGGTTAGACGTAGACGAGTTTTCAAATGTTTTGTTACTCGAATTCTGCTCTCAGGAAAAGGAACTCGAATACATCAGAGACATTGTCACTGCTCCCACCGCCATAGGGTTTATGAGAGTTTCTTGTTGGAGTATCCTTATTATGGCCTCTATCGTATTCGCACAGTCTATTGCTTCTGGCAGCATTATAACGTTTGCAGCGCAGGCAATACTCTGCCTCAGTGTATACTCATTGACGTATCACTTACAACGCGTCGCGGTTCTAAATAATTTTGGTAGACTTGTGGCCTTAGCGATAGGGTTACATCTGCTTACGCCAATTCTTCAAGTAGGATTGTCTGTTCGATTACGATCCTCTGAAAATCAAAGCATAGAGCCATACGATATCGATGTTAATTTCTTTTTCTTCTACTTTTCCACACTGGTCTTGGTTCCGGTCACAGTCAGAAACTGTCTTCATCTATCGAGTACATTTGTGCTTGGCTACATTTTCGTAACTTTATCGCTCTTTCCATCCGGAAGCATCGGTATAAAATTTTTTCTGTCTGTATTGGCTTCAATAGCCTACAGCGTCAACGGATTTATATCAATGTACTGGATAGAATTAGAACGAAGGCAGACTTGGCTCATCAAATCTCGAATCGGCCCAAAGTTGAAGACAAAATATTTTGTTCCCCCCGCGGAATATCCGCCAAAATTTGCAATCATACAGTATTATAAAGTTTTGTATTACAATATCAAAAACAGGAAGAAATTAGTGAAGGAAGTTAATCCCGAATTCCATGCATTTGCTGTTGAAACCGTCCGCGAAAGGTTTTTGTTCCTCGTTTTCACCTACATCGTCATCACAATATTGAGTATACTACGACATTACCTGCTTACCACTAAAGGTTCTAGGGATGGGGTCATGATAGGCTTAGGCGTATCAGTGTTCTTTGTGGGCGCCTTAGCTTGGATTGCGAATCGACGTTGGAAAAGTACATTGCCGTGTTTTGCTGCCTTCACTATTTTCTCGGTTTTCTTTGCATTCGCGTCGACTTATGATATTGTGGTACTGAAAGGGGATATTGCATTCTACAATTTTCTTTTTCCGTTGTTTGATGTGGCTATAACAGCTTACATTCCACCGCATACATCACTTCTAATGTACTTGATTGTGGCAATTAGCTCCATCTTCTTCTCGCTGGCGTGCAATAATTTTCAGCTTCTAAATTGTGAACTAGTTATACCTCTGATTGGCGGATTACCATCATTATTAGTTTTCTGGTTTCCTCTTTACGGCGCTTCGGTTCTTCGAAAAGAGATATTGCAAGAATTGTTTCATGCCAGAAAAGTCAGTGGGGAGTTATCGAATAACGATGTTGCTCTAAAAGGGTCCAAAGTAGAACTGATCTCCTTATTTCGAGGATCTGTCTTAAATGTGTTCCAGAAGTCGCATCGTTCAATACCGACTGGAGACGATGTCAGTTCCCCTAATTGTCACCTCGCAACACCGAATGACCGATAGGAATGTTTATGGGGCCATTCCACAAAAGCTAACTCAAGCCTTGATAATGCGACATAATGTATATATTTGCTGAACTTCAACCGATAATAATGGTTGGCGTAAATTATTACGTACAGAATCCTTAAAACCAATCAATGCAAGCTAGAGGACAAGTAGTACACTGTACATAGGTGCAAGCTGTTGTAATAAATATGTCTATGCCACCAATTACGTTGTGAGTTTGTCATGCAAGGATGAATCGGTGGGACTCTTTGGTCTGGCAGTATCAGTTCAAGAATAGTTCTGTCTGCTTTGGCATTTGGCTGTCCCTATTTGGTATTCCAAATCAGTGGTCATAATTTTATATAACCCGCCTACAGAATTAGTTGAGGATTTCGAACTTTGAGGAAAGCCGGCGGCTACAGTTGGCCGATGAAGTATTTTGTTCTGAAGAGATTTATAATCTTCGATTCTTCGTACCGCGATTGCTGGCTCAACAGGGCGGGACGCGAACTAAATTTGCCTTTCCAGACGCAGAGCATAAATGAACGGATAAAATTTTATATACATATAGATGTTAAAATACTGAAAGTAGCTGCATTAATATCTCACCCCACTCTCTGTCAAGTCTTCTTGTCTCGTTCTTTATCGGATCTTGCCGCTGAAGCGGCTTTCGCTGCCGACTCATTATATATCTGCCCCGAACACAACTATACTGGAGCGGTACATACGGTATCTCCTCAAAAATTTTCAAGGTTTAGATGTACAGGAGTTTTCAAATATATATTTGCTCGAATTCAGTTCAAAAGAAAAAGAGATTAATTATATTAAAGATACGGTCACATCACCTAGCTCATATGTGCTTTTACGGTTCTCAACTTTAAGTATTCTTATTATTGGCAGTCTGCCATTCGCCCAATCAATCATTAGCACCAGCAGTATTATAACATTTACAGTACAATCAATATTAGGTCTCGGTGTTATCTCATCGACCTACTTTTTGAATCGCCAGACCATGATGAAAAATTTTGGCAGACTTGTGGTATTAGGGATAGGATTACATTTGCTGACGCCTGCCCTACAGTTAGGACTGTCTGTTCAATTCCGTTCAACTGAATACGTAAATGTGGAATTATTCGATATCGATGTCAATTTCTCCTTTTTTTTATTTTTCCACTCTGATATTGATACCAGTCACGATTAGGAATTGTCTTCATCTGTCGACTAGTACATTTGTTATGGGTTACATTATTGTAACTCTAGCGCTGTTCCCTTCGGAAACCATTGGTTTGAAATTTATCACATCCGTTTTGGTTTCTGTAGCCTACAGCGTTAGTGGAATTGTATCAATGTATTGTATCGAGCTGGAACGAAGGCAGACATGGTTATTTAACTCAAAAATTGATCCAAAGCTGAAGTTGAAGTACTTTGTCCCTCCTACGGAAGTTCCTGCAGTTTCTTCGTTCGCGCAAGGTCTTCGAATATTAAATATAATGTGAAGGTTAAACTCAGGAATCGACTGAAAGATGAAGTTCAGCCCGAATTTCAAAAATTTGTCATCGAAACAGTACGCGAAAGATTTCCGTTCTTAGTTTTCACTTATACAGTTATCACCGTCATAAACATATTACGACATTATCTTCTTACGGAAAGAGGCACAAGAAATATTATAATGGTGGCATTAGGCATATCTGTCTTGTTGGTCGGCTCCGTAGCTTGTATCGCCAATAGTCGGTGGAGAAGTTCGCTCCGGTGTTCCGCTGCGTTCACTTTATTTTCGGTCTTTCACGCATTTGCGTCGACATACGAACTGCTAGTACTAAAAGGCGATGTATCCTTCTACAATTTTCTCTTCCCACTATTTGATGTTGCAATTACAGCTTACATTCCACCGGGCACATCTCTTTTAATGTATTCGATTGTTGCGATATGTTCCGTGTTCTTTTCTTTTTTTTGTACAAACTTTCAGCTACCCGAAAATGGATTAATGATACCTCTATGACCTGTATCAGTGGATTCCCCTCATTGTTTATCTTTTGGTTACCATTGATTGGGGCATCTATCCTTCGAAAAGAGTTATTGCAAGAGTTGTATCATGCCAGAAAGGTGTCCGGGGAGATATCGAAAGATGATATAGTGTTGGCAGCGCCTAAATTAGACGTAATTTCCGCTGTCCGGGGATCACTTCTAAGTATGTTGCAGAAATCAGTGAACACCTTACCGATTAGGGGCGAAGTCTTATTCAGTCATCACCTGGGGTCGGCGAATGCTCCCGCAATCTCGTATCCTTCTCCGTGAGGAAATATTGATGCCGATATATTTGGGTTTTGCAGTTGAGAAGTAAATATTTATGGAAACTTCAGGTAGGCATCCGAAGAATCATTAACTGTATTCTGGACAGAACTCTTCGTAAGTGTTGTACATACATTTAAAGGGCAGTTGATATGCAGATATACGGTATACCCAATAATATCGATTTGAAAGTGTTCAAACTAGAGATTCACAGAGTAACTACGAGACTGCAGCTAATCTATTGAATCACTTTTGCCGCATTTGACCCAGACTTTGGCCTTAGCTACGCAATCTCGTGAACCCTTGCCACTGCAATCGATCAATCCGGGCCAATAACAAAACTCCACAATTCCTGAGCTTTCATCACATTCCATCAAGTCCGGGATTAGAGCGCTTCCTTTGGCAGGTATGACAAATCCTATACCCAAAGCTAAGCAATTTGTCTGGACCCAGTAATAAATTGACGAAATCAAAAGATGCTTGATTCGATCATCGTCTGGTAAGGTTGGGATATTGAGCGATATCAAAAGAGAAGTAATCTGATTGACTGAAGACTTAATTTGTGGTTTCAGATGCTCTAGCAGCTCTGGATGCACTTTCGGGTCAATGGGAGTTGATACGTTAGCGGGGGACAGAAATTGTTGTAGGAGAGCCTTAAAAATGGAGTCGACCGCTTCCTTATCAGCAACTTGAGTTGGTAGCAAGATCGCGCCGGACTCCGAACTGACAGATCTGAGTAGAGCGTGGAAGGTAATGATTCTATCTGAGGAGGAGAGCGAAGCAAAGAAATTTGTGAAGACGAAGTTTGAGATGTGTGAGATGAGGGCTAATTTGTCAGATTGGGGATGGACAGCTTCTTGTCCAGATAGAAATTGAAAGACAGAATTTCTTATGGATGACCTCAGACAATCCTCCACGAATGATCTTACTTCAGAGAAAAACCAACTATGTAGCATCAGCGCCATCGAGTCATCGTAATCTGTAGATAGCCGAAGAATAGGAGTTTGAGTGTTGGCAATGATGGCATGCCCGAAATTGTAGGAATACAAAGGCATTTTCGTCTCCAAGAACGATTCGAGGAATGGCTTAGCCGGTACTGTCCGTCTCCGGCTAAGTTTCGCAGCGACAATGTCATCCGACTTCGAGTTCATTACTTTGTCTGCAGTTTGAACATCCGCAAACGTTTTAGGTGACCGTCTCCGTAGTTTTAGTAGTAGAAGAGCGATCGCTATCAATGATATACAGAGCAACACACCGAGTGTGATCACAGCTGCCCATATTGGACCATTTCTGCTTCCGGTGAAAGCATCTTCTCTAGCTTCAGGAACGATTTGACTGTTCTTAGGATCTGTACAAGTAGGATCTGCTGCAGAGCCTTCTCTTCTTGGTGGGGACAGAGAAATTTCTCCACTATTTGTCGAATTCAATTCGACCGTGGCAAGCGTCGGGTCGATGAAACAAGCCAGTTCTTCTCCACTTCTATTTTTGCATCTAAAATCCTCCACCGTGGGATTTATTGCAAATGTATAGCACCCAAACACCTTCAATGACGAATTGTCTTTCGGGTTGTATGAATCTGCACACATTGGATTCACATTTTGTATTTTGCAAGTGTTTCGGGCGGAAATGAATGTCGAATTACATACGAAGGCTTGGGAAGGTGGTGATTGTGACTCAAAACATCCTAGAATATTTATCGTTCCGTCAGATGAAGTCTTGTCTCGTAGTCGGAAAGCAGTTTTGCAGTCTTGTGAGACCATTTTGAACCGGCTGTTTGGGATGTAGCGAACGAGAACATTTGACCGACGAGGACGTATCAAAAATGCATATCTAGTGTTCAGAGTTTGTCAAAGGGCCTTGTCTGAAGACAATATAATTAACATCGGGCGTGAACGGGACTGTGGATGTAAATCACATCGGTTGACTGTTCTCTGATCAGAGGTCTCTTTGTAGAACGTCAGTCTGAGACGAAGTTTTCTTAACCATAGCGACGGGCAGCACACTATGTTCAGTCTGCGTTCGATACTTCTCGTCGGAAAATAGAATCACCAAAAATATAAATTTCTGAATGAGAAAGATGAGCTGGATGGCATGGCGTTAATGGTGATTCGCGTGGAGATCCTCCACAAATGCGTCTTGGTTAAACTCCCCTGTTCCCCGATACCGAGCTCACAATAACATCTCTAGACATCCACACACCATCGAAGCAAGATGGGTGATAGCAATGCTGATAATCCACTTCTCGACGTAAGATATATTAGCTCACTGTTGACAGTTGCCCCATCTAACTTAATTGCACGAAGCAGAAGGAGTCCTCTTCTCCAGGAAGGGTCTATCAAACTGAAGGATCCGTGGAAATTATCGTAAACAAAATTCGATCCCATGTGTACGCCATGCGAATTCGAATTGCGGATTCATTCCGGGATTTTGACAAGCTTCGAACTGGGTTCATCACTCCCTCTCAGTTCAGACGATGCCTGTCGCAAACAGTCGAGAAAAATGTAAAATTGAGGGATGGAGACTACGATGTATTGATTAAACATTATGATATCAAACAAAACGGGACAGTATGGTGGTTGGGATTTGTTGATACTATTGAAGAGGGTATGTTTCAATCCTACCCTATTCAAAACGACAGCAGACCTTACCATGACGAATAAACAATTGCTGAAGTTCATCCATTCCGCTGACGATTCATAATTTTATTACAGTGTTTGGCCCACGCAAACTCGAAAAGACACCAACGAAACCGGTGGCACCACCCCATGAGATTCTGAAATTACATCGTCCAGTGAGTCCTCTTTCCATGACAAGAATGGAAGATATTATGGTCCGAATAAGACAGTACGCCGTCGATCATGGATGCGACGTGAAAAGCTGGTATAAAGATTATGACAAACATAACACTGGATACGCTACCGTAAATCAGGTAAGATTGTGATTTTATCAACAGAATTGGTGTCTGAATGCATAATGATGCAGTAAATTAGTTTAAAAGAGGGTTTCCTCCGAATTGAATTTCTCAAGAAGAGATAAATCTTTTGTTGCAAATGTACGTTGATGAACAGACAAAAACTGTTAATTACTTTAAATTCAACTTTGATGTGAATCGCAAAGGTGAGTGATTCCATCATCTTCGACTGCATATTTTCCGCTCATTGTATTCACATAGACCGTACAAATCACCAAGGCCTGAGATTCGCCAAAGCTGAAAAGAATTCTGAAGTGAAGTCGTATGAAGTTGAAAGTAGACTGATGCTATTTCCGCAAGAAATGGACAAAACTGAAAAGAGGGACGATGTAGAAGAAAAGATTCAAAGGGGTAGAATTCTTTTTTTTTTTCTTTCGGTCTTTCTTTTTTGGTTAATTTTCTATGATAACTGCATTTGTAGGGGTATACGTTAAGCGAATCAGATTACTAGATTTTTTTCGGGATTACGATAAACACAATGTGGGCTTAGTTACTGAGAATCAGGTACATATTTCACGAAAAGCCATTCGTAGGGTCGCATGGAATTGAATATCCGGTAGTTTCGAGCAGGTCTCAATCTGTCGGGATTGGATATCGGAGTGAAAGAGTTAAATTTGATGATGGAAAGCTATAAAAATGCACAGAACTTGGTAAATTACAGAGCTTTCTGCACGAACATTGACAGCTGTAAGTTTTCAGTTTCATGGAGTTGTCAATTGCGAGTTTTACTGACGTTTGATATCTACATCAGTTTTCGTGAAACATGAACTAAATGATAATCCAACAGCTGAAGTTCACTTGCCAACTAGAGATCAATTAGTCAAAGTATGACGCCTTTATGGAAAACTTCGTGTGAATTGAAATTGATGCCATCTTGTAGAAGTCCAATGATCTTTCAACTGCGGATGAATCTCGATTTCGTGAAATAATCATCGAGTTGAATGAAAATGTGCGAAAGCGTCGATTGAATATGCTTCCATTTTTTAATGACTTCGACAAAGTAAGTGCAACCTGTTGCAGGAAACATTATGTCATGACAAATCCCCGCATAACATACTCTTTCTAATAGAAATCAGGGCACATTGGTCAAGTAACAAGATCTCGTTTTATAAGGCTCCTATCTACTTTAGACTTGAAGATATCAAACAATGATCTTTCCATTATCCTCGCTAAGTTTGAAGACAAGCGATCCGGACACGTCAATTATAAAGAGTTTTTGCGTGTTATTGATCCAAGCGGTAAGTTAAATACTAATAGGGATTTTGTTAACTCTAACTAAGAACAAATCGCCCAGTGTGTCTATCCGGAAATTCTAAGAAGTCTGATAGAATAGGAGAAGCTCCGGTGATAATTAGTGAGCCAAATGTCCGGATGATTATGGAAAATTTAATTCATGCCGTTACCATCAAAGGAATTAGGGTCGGTGAACAATCTATTTGTGGTGTTAAACTCACTTTATTAACTTCGCCGCACTATAGGTTTCTGAATTTTTCAAAGACTTTGATAGACTCCGCAGTGGAAATGTATCCAGAAATGATTTCTTTCGAGCTTTAAACCATATGGGATTATTATTGTCGCATGACGAATGCCGGATTCTGGCTGACACATACGAGCATCCGTCACTGAAAAATCAATGCAAATGGAAAGACTTGGAGGCTGATGTGGAATCTGGTTTGTAATCGATGCTTTGACGTAAATTAGGACCACTCATAACCGATGCGTTCTGCTTTATGTTACAGCCTCTGAACAGATGAACAGCATAGTAAAACTCCCCGCCGTCACAATTAAGCATTTTGAAAAAGTTGACCAGTACATACATTCTAGTAATGAACCCTTACCGAAAGAAGAGAACATCAGTTTGTTGCCATCCATGATGTCATTAAAAGGCAATACTGAGAACACAGGTGATTTTTTGTTCGTAGCTTTGATGTGCACCCTCCATTTACAGAACTTTCGGTCACAGGACTTCCCGTCTCGCCGTTATTGTCGTTAGTACCAAGGGTGAAAGTGAAGCAATCAAAGAATAAGAGCTTGAATGATCAAGAATTGGATAACTTATTGACAAGAATGAAAACAAAGGTTTCTCGAAAGCTCTTTTTTTCTCAGAAGATTAGTACTTAATTAGAGTAAAATAGGTTAAAACCGAACGAATGAGAGTGAAAGACTTCATGCGCGACTACGATCACCTTTCTTGCGGACGGATATCGAAGAACGCTTTTAGACGAGCGCTGGCCCTGTGCGAATTCGGTCTAACTGAAGTAAGATTTCATTTTCATGGAAGAAGAACACTTTCTATAAACCTTACATAAAACTTGACAGCCTGAATGGACTGCTTTAGAGAATCGTTTTATTTGTCACACCCACCCTAATATGATCAATTACCGCGAATTCAGCGATCAAATGGAATCTGTATTCACAGTAAAGGGACTCGAATCTAAGCCCACTTGCGAACCAAACGAATTTAAGACAGCTTGGCATGGCCATGGAACACAGCATGTTCAGGAACCACATGAATTGGAGAAGGTTATGCGTAGATTGGGCGAAATTGTACTATACTTCCACTCTCGCCGTTCAGGTTGATTCTTTGTTGTAACTCTTCTGCAATTTTACCATTTTCCCTTCCAGTTGCGTCAACGCCCTGTAGATCTTCTGAGATACCTCGAAGATCATGATAGGATCCCTCATAATGGCACCATTACTAAATCACAATTTCGATCAGCATTATCCAGTGCGGGTATCAACCTCCGTGAACCTGAAGCACAATTGATTTTCAGCAAATATGCGTTAGACGACTACGATGAAGCTATTGACTATCTCAGTTTCAATGATCATGTATTAGAAATGAGCAAAAAGGTTCGGAAGCGAAACTCCATTCAAGCTAATAGTGGCCAGTTGTCACTAGACAAAAAGTCTTTCGAGACTGGAATTTAAGAGTTGCAAGAGAGCTGAGAAGGAATTTTGATAAGAGTTGCGTCATGAAAGATGAAGCTGTTTACTTATCTATGGATACGTTGAATGATTTAGGATAGAGATAATGTGCAATTATGATAAAAATAAATAATCTTAATTGACCTAATGACTGATTTACACGGGTCTGATTTTTACTGCAGGGACATTTGCCTTCGCCGCTCTGGCCGAGATACAGTCGCAACACCTAACCTCATCTCAATGACCACACTCCGCCGTTCATCCAGATTTCAGACTAAGTATAGTACAGCTCCGACGGTTGATGAACCGACTAATTCGGAGGTATCTCCAAAACGATCCCGGCGCCTTGTTCGATATAATGAGAGAAAGCCATCCCTCACTCGACAGACTTTATCGCCGACTCCTTCCGTTTGTTACCTCGAAAAGCTTCCCAACGAAATCCTTGAATCTATTTTTTTGTACAGTCAGAATACGGCATTCCTCTTGTGTTGTAGACGAGCATTCTCCCTTTGGAGTTCAACATCATTGCGAGCAAAATTCTTGTATATAGTCTACGGAAAATCGGTGTTAACCTATCTTGATCGGATCCCTTACATGACAGACGGAGTTTGTCAGATTCTCCTTGAAAAATATCTTGTTAATCCAAACATAGATAGATCGTTTCCACTTGTATTTGCTTTAAGTGAAAAACGCATCGACTTGGCAAAATTATTATTCTCCGCTGGTGCAAATGTAACGATAGATTGCTTTCGTAGAGCAGTATCAGACGGCTCATTACCGCTGGTAGAATTGATGCTACAGAAAGGATTCAAGAGAGAATTGAGACAATTCCTATATTCAGCTGCGATGAATGGACACCCCGAGGTATTCATGGCATTGCTTAGAGTTCAAAATATGACGTTGTCTTTTAATCAAGAGCTGTTGTTTGGAGTTTCCGGAACGAAACATGTTGAGATGTTTCTGCGCTTACTCGAATTGAGAGATTTCAGATTAAACAAGGTAACTTTCTTATAGTAGTGCTTCCAAAGTTTAACCGTATCTTGACATGGGTTTAATTGTTCGGTTCAGGGTGTCTTCAATCAGTTATTCAGGTTTGTACTATCCTTGAAGGACACACATTTATATAGCTCAAACCCATAGTCAGCCCAGATGTAGATTCACTTTATTCCTTCACTTATCATGTTTTGTTTAAACAGAAATGCCTCAATTCAAATCATGCATTGCCTACTCCAGACTTATGGTGACCGGTTGTTTTCGCCTGATGTGAAGAGAAAGAATAACTTATGACAAGCGTTTATTCGAGATCCATATTCGTTGAATACGATGCATTTGAACAAGTTGGCAACTCAGCTCTACGAGACGTTCCCTAAGTAGATTCTGTAGCTACCAATGTCGAGAGTTCGAAGAGCAGCATACTTGATGCTTTTTTTTTGTAGATACAGTAAACAGTTTGTATATGCAATATAACGCTAAGAATAGGCGAACGTCAACTAAATTCCTTCCCTATGTTTCCGATGTTGCGACAACTCGCAATCGGACGTATACCGCCCACCACTTCCCCTCTTCATCTTTCAGCGCTACCTCCAGATCTCCCATGACCTCTCTAAGGATAATGTCTTTTTGAATTTCATCAAACTTGGTCAACCACGGGCCAGAGAATGTTTTCAACCAACCAGATAAGTCTGTAGACAGTTCCGTCAAACGCGGGGTCAAAGAAATATGGTCAACTTTGAAACCGTTCCATTCAAGTAACTGTTTGAACCCATTCGGACTGGGAAATAACCAAGGATCGACTTCTTTCGGATCAACCCCGCGATTCTTCACAGCTCTGGCTAACGCTGAATGAATCGCTGCGATATTGGTCATCCCACCACATTCAGCCACCAATTTACCACCGGGTTTCAAGACCTTTTTCACCGATTGCAGCAATGCATTGTGATCTTTAATCCAATGGAACGTAGCGTTTGAAAAGACTTTGTCAAATTTGTGTGCCCACTCCAACTTATCACCGACCTTCTCGCCCTCCACCACCGAAACGTTATGAACGCCGAGTTCCTTAGCAGCTGAGACCATACTTGAACTTCTATCAACACCAATCACTTCCTGGCATTTGAATTCATTTTGAAGGCGAAGCGTTAGTTCACCGGAACCACAGCCGATGTCGAGAATGCGGTCCAGTGGTGAAGGTGAGAGGAGAGTAAGAATATCAGATGTTAGGGTGTGGACGAAATGAGCATGCTCTTTGTAGTCTGAAGCTGACCATTGGTCATTGCTGGATTGCTGCCCCGCAGAAGTCATAATTTCAATTTTCGAATGAGCGAAGACAAAGCAGCTCGGCATATATCACCGTGCAGAAAAATCACGGGGCAATGACTCATCTGAACCTTGGAGACTTAGCGCAGCAATTGAAAGCATTCAAACAGTAGAAAAGGCTAACATATAGAATTCAGAGAATAGAAAGGGTAGAAAATTTGTATGCAACAATAAGATAGATAGATATCGTTAGTAGTCGTTACGCAGAACTAACTGTTCCTGCCGAATACTAATCGATTTGCAATCCAGCGATTGCCATGGCAAGAAGTCACGTTTTAATACACATCAAGGTGCTAAAAAGTTTTCTTTGCACATCTCCATTCTGTGCACATTTCGGCGCTTGCAGCTTGCTATCTTTATTTCATATATCTATCTTTGATTGACTTGTAGCAGAAAACCCGATGATTAGAACTATACAAGATAGGGACAACAGAAAAGGGCTATCCTAATGGCTCTTGTATGTTGAATATCTTGGGAACGCTAGATAGTAGCTGAGGGTTTTCTCTTTCTTGTTTGCTTCATTTTCGAGCCATGAAATAAAATACCAGTATCGTTCGCTCTGTCATCCTTTGCATATACCGTTGCGGAGTGAAAAGTCTGAAATTGTCCAAAGATTTCACCCTACCACTCCGAAACACAGCTGGGTCTAAGTTTCCTCGTTCTATGAACTGCTGAAGTATATGCCACACTTGCATGTGCGAAAAGTGGAACGTTTCTCCGTCTATTGCATTTCTCTGTTAAGTTCTCGTGGAATATTGTTGCCCGCGACCACGACATTGAGAGACGAAGAAGTTGAGCCCACCTGCATATATAGGCCCCTATGACCATATCCAGGTGTAAGATTTCTCGGAACTCAATTGCAATGAGGACAAACGAGGACTATTACTCTGATGAAACAAAGAAACCAAACACTGAAGATTTGGCTCCATCGTGTCGAATCACAGTGATATTCGCGTGTCGAACTGGAACGTCAGGGGTGACCACTGGGCTTCAGATTTCTTATTAAAATGGCAAATGTCTGATTTCAGTGCCAAATCAAGCGTGGAACATCAGAACGGTAATAAAAGACAGCTTGCTCCGTCGATTTTGTCGAAAAGCAAATTCCTTTTTAGAAACTGTAAAGACTGTTACCATGCAAATTCAACTCGCATCTCTGGCTTTGATCGTCGCTTTAATATCGACCTCAAACTCTGCGCCGATTATTCCGGCTCCTATTGCAGCTTTACCTTTTGCAGCGAAGGTATGGATAAATTTAGCACCTCCTTGTTTATTGATATTTTCTTCCCTTCTAAGCAGTCATTTGACCTTATCATACATTAGGCCGCCATTGGTTCCGCTGCTGTTGGAACGGTTGTTGGTACTGCCGCATGGATTAACCATGGTAAGAAAAGTGAAGACAAACAGCGACATGCTACTATGACTTTTGTTACCCCCGATGAAAAGTCAGTGTACACCTGTGGACAACCTTTGGATATTGTCGTCAACACTTTTGGCATGGGCAGCTTCTGGGTATGTGGGGTTCCACAACTTAGTTGGCTTATCTGCCAAGAGCTTGTATTGATCGTTTGAACTTCAACAGGGTATTTCAACCGCCAAATTCACTCTCATCGACGCTCAAGGAAAAGCTGTCTCTGAGGTTATGAAGCAGAAATTGTCCAGATTTTTGCACGAAGAGCGCACTATGGGCATGGGTCGGGCTAGAAATGGCAAAGGAGAATTCTCGTGGACCATCCCCGAGACCATCACCAGCGGAAATTACAAACTCGAATTCGAATCGTTTAATGCACTAAACATGGATCGATCCAGAAAGAGATTCGTATCACCATCGTTCCATATTGCTTGCAACAGTCAACCACAGGAGGGCGAACCCATTGCTCCCTAAGTAGTACTTGCGGCATCAGCTGACTAGTCGTTAGAACTTACTCGCTGCCTTAGATTATGATAGTTGCATCACAGTTGCATATATCAAAGTGATGTCTTAATGGTTGCATCTAGTATTTATCGTCGATCGATTTGTGCCCGCCTTATATCATGAAAAACATAGCGATGTGCTCTTTTATTAAATAATATTACACGCAGGACTGTTTTCTCAACGTATCCTATTACCTTTCTCAATATCCGACGTTAATGAGGTTACAATACGTAATGAGTGAAAGCCCACATCAGGAATATCGATACAGCTGCACCACCCCAAAATATCCATTGATCTTGCGCTGTCCTTCGTTCGATGAACTGAATGACTGTGCGCGACACACCCAGAGTATTGGCCGCATCTAGAAGTCGCCGATGTGCCCTCTTACATACTATTAGTCACACAGGTACATTCATTGTATAAATCTGCATTGATAACAAACCTTTAGTATTGTCCTTTGCTCCTTCAGATTATCGAGTCCCTGCTTTGCTTGCATTATGAATGTGTCCATCTCCCTTTCGGTGCTATTTAACACCTGACGTTCGTGCAAATGAAAATCAATAGATATTGCAGTTTCTTGCTGTAAAAATTATTCGAAGCGATTAAGAATTGTTTTAGGTTTGCCCATTACACAGAGATAATTATCATACCTGAGCTGATTTTGTTCTTTGGAATAATTCTTGTCGTTCCTGTTGCTGAGTTTCCTATGTTTAAAAGCCCGGTTATGGTGTATTCTTTTCACCAGTAAGAGAAATAAGAGGTAAGATATGACGAGAAGGACCAACCTTCATCATTTCTCTTTGCCTTATCCTTTCAAGCTGGCCTTTCATCTGATTCAAGTCATCACGAAACTTGGCAACTCGCCTGTGGTTGTCGGAATCATATAATTGATATCGGCAATAAATCCAAAACAGTAGTCAAAGAAATAGACGTTAGACAAATTCGGTCCTACACAGTTACCAAATCCATTGCCGGTACATCTTTATGTGTTTATTTGCTTACCCTAATGCTTTGTCTCGCTTCGCCATAGTAATTTCTCTTTTCGCTAGGTCGTCATACTCGTCTATAGATCGCTGCACATTTGTCAACGCACTGTTAAGCCTCCCTTCGTACAGAATTCAAGGTATATATCATATTGAGTGGTATGAATTATGGCGACATTGAGCGGTGGCCGTGGTTCCAAAAGTGTTTACAGCAACGGAGAAGAAATATAATCCAGACGTTCCAAATATCAGTTCATATGTGAGTATTCTGATTGAATAAATTACCGGTAATGTGAAGCGGGAACCAATATCATTCAAATCATGCTGACAGGGTTTCAAATACCAACCTTGGATCACCTGAGAAGTGTCAACCCCCGACTCAAATCGACCCAAATCTGCCGATATGGATTCTTGCTGACGCAGAATGTTCTGATAAAGAGAATTCATACGGTTTTAAAGAAGCTCTCTGTCGACGAGAAATGAGGATGCAAGAAATGGCAGTTATTAGGATTCGGAGCTGCGTAAGAGATGTTCCCGCGTTAGTTGCTTCGTGACAATTTCCGAATTCCAGTGCAAGGGATTACGGGACTTTTAAATAGGGTATCTTATTTTACACCAATATACACAATCTCCACACATTAAATATATTACAAGTTTCTATTCAGATTTTAAAAACCAATCTATGGGAATTTTAAATCAGGAGATGAATCTTAAATATTATCTCCAGACAAATTACTGGTACTACGAATGAACATATGGCTCGGATCCAATAAGTTCCCTTGTGGGGCCGGAAGATGACTATAGCTTCGCTTTGACTCCCGATTCAGACCATTCGTGCTTCGGGCTGGCTCCAGTACTTTGACGCTCTTAGCCCGTGCCAACGGTTTGGAGTTCAATTCAGGAACAGAAGAGGCCGGGGAGAGAGGTGGAAAGAAGAATCGATTAACTAGTGGGATATCTTTTAACCGACTGTGAAACTCTAATATGACAGCGACGGCGACTGCACAGAAAAAGCCGAAAATCAAGAGTAGTAAAAGAATTGATATGACAAAACGGTTCTTCTCGGACGGAAATTCTTGGTTGTAAAGTAGCAATCCGAATCCCAAAATGAGGCCGGAAGATACAACTGAAAGAATTTCAAGGTAATTTAGGGTCATATGGTTGTAAGGTTTGTATCGCCAATATGTTGCGTATGCGAAGAGACAAAGAAAAATAGTGAGCAGAATCTGAAGAGTAGTGTATCTGGTCAAATCCGAAATGTTAATCATTTCTGTACTTTAAAGAATCAAATATTGGAAACCCAAACCTCGTAAAAAACTGTTTGACACTGATCATAAACAGTTTTTGCATCAGCTGAATGAATATAAAATACTGATATTCGTCTTTGAAGAAACTATTTCTTGAGACCGCCTCTTTCACAATGTCCTTCCATTTCATCCAGAAGGCCCCATCCCTCCGTTCTTGGTACAGAAAGAAAAATACGGCAAGGAAATAAACAGGGATTCCGACGACGTAGAAACTAAAAAAATTCATCATTAGCCTCCAACAAAAGGCAATTCAAGGCACCGAGGAAAGACTCACAGTAATCCCGCCAACGCAAATGGTAAGTTATCGTACCTGCGATAAAAGTCAATTACTATAACAATTAAAGTATAGTATACAACGGAAATATCTAACATACCACCAAGGCTCATAACAGCGCAAACTTCGATCAGCGTCTTTGAAAAAGTAGTTAGCACGATGTAGAGCAGAAGGTAATCGAATCAATAATCACCTAGATAATAAAATGAATCGCCTTCGAGTGTGCAGTCAAAGAACCTATAAGCATCACGACATTAGCATTACGTCAAGCGTGGCCAAGAAATGTGGAGAGGGAAAACGTACGAAAGTGTTTTGGACGTAACAGTCACATACAAGAAAATCAACAAAGCATGAAAACCACGCAAAAGAAGATAGTATAGTTCAGTTTGAGCTCGCCACTCAGTCAATTTGTCCGGCCGCTTATATTGATATCGCAAATAAAAGGATGAAGTTGCACCGATGGCAGATCTTGCTTTGCGCATAAGGGATGAGTTCATGATGGCGATAATTGCGAGGATTCCAATAAATATGACGGGAAGAAGGAGGGTTACTTTCATTTTGAAGGTATAATTAATTGACTCATCTTGAATCAGACATTCCGGAGACACCAGCTCAATATTTAAATTGACGAAGGAGAGGCTGTTCATCACGGCTTGAAACTCTGTGTAAAGCAGTTTTAGCGTCCAAAACAGCGGAACGAAAGAAAAAAAATTCTAATACCAGTGGTCCAATTTAATTGTAACTCCCGTACTATCACAATCATCTGTACAAAATTAATCGAAATACTCGCAATACCAAGCCTAGATGAAGAATTAGGAATGGCTCGGTAAACTAAAGGTTCAAAGAAACTTACCCTGGCCCATTTGCCGTCAGACGAATTAAAAGATACAACAATACTATGCCACCGACAGCTACGACAACAATCATTATGATTGTATTAGTTGTGTCTCCTCCGCACGAAATGCAATTGTCATTAAGTTTGTAATAGCGCTTAGAGCATTCCGCGCATCTCGTGCCACTATAACCCTGAAAGAGCAAACAAAATCAGTCGTTCAGTTCAATTGTTACAGAAATTAAAAAAGTAATTCACCTCTGCGCAGACACCTGAAGGAGAACCGGGGCAAGCTGTTTTAGGTGAACACGGCAAAAAAACACTGGCATCACTTTCTGCACTTTTCCAAAATCCTGGGGCTGCGTATGGTAAGTGTTGTCCGGTGAAGCTACAAATAATTAAGGTTATTGTTTATCCCCGCTGTTAGAAGACTCATACTCAAGATACACACCTACAGGTAGCGCCAAAAGGACATGGCTGCAAGGGTAGATTCATGTTAGATACACTATGTGAGATCGACGATCGCGGGGACATACATGACATGCACTCTCGGACGAACGATTGAACACATTCAGGTGGAGCGGAGCACAAGAAATGGTGAATTTTACTTCACAAGGATCAGAACTGAGGTTGAACTGATTCCTTGCAATGTAGGAGAATGTTCCTGTCGGTTTACTAGACAAAATTCAGAAATATTCAATAAATCAATATTATCTGAATCGACATACTCTCCCACGTTGTAATTTGCTTTATATTTGACTACGTTTTGCCGATACTCTTCTCCCGACAGCAGTGCACGGGAGTTGTCCATGGGTGAAACCAATTTGCCAACAGCCGGGAGGGTTATGAACTCCAAAACCACCCTGTATTTTGCCTGAAGCGTTAGCACAACCTTCAATCTGCGTGGTAACACAGAGAGAATATTCTTACTTGTGCTTAGCGACGTCTCTCCGATCAAGCAAGATATCCTCGGATATAAGGATATCAGCTTGACAGTCAATCGTTGGAAAAACATCCACCTTTATAATACCTGGTTTCGATTGTGTTTGGCCAGTTTTGTCTACCGAGAAAATGCCAGGAGTTAGCCGTCGTCATTCAACGATGACATGAAGAAAAAATTACAACGAACGATAGCAATAATACTGGAATTCAAAGCTTCCATGCACATCCTTTGCAGGCCGAAATATTATGCGCCCTTTGCTGTCTGTTATCAGAACGCTGGTTCCAATGTATACCTGCGTGTCGTCAAACGAAGACATCTTTCCAATAGTTTCCGATGGCGCCGCAGATAAATAGATTAATAATTCGTCCGGTTGGGTTCCAAACGCAGTGCAATTCAGGTTAATGAGTTCTTGCGTATTCTCCTTCATCCTATGAGTATGATTGTACGCCGTGGGAATAAATGTAAAAGTCCAATCGTCCGGAGTGCTATCGTAACCACACAGTGATAGTGAAACTTTTTTAACCCCCGGAACAGCAGGATTTAATGTACAATTGATAGTAGTTTCGTTTTGTCCATTGCTGAATGTGTTCGAATCCACAAGTGAAATGCTCGTGCAAGGGGAATCGCCCACTTTCAAGTTACTACTGAAGAGCTGATCATAGTACGCCCCACGAACTACCAAAGTCATATTTGCCGTCGAATCTGCAAGAGTTGAATTGAAGTCAATCATAGAATCAAACGTCAATGAAAAGTAAATTTCAACTAACTCGTATCGACGGCATCGGGTTTGACCGATATGATTGATGGTTTGATAACATTGAAATTTGATTTGGTAGCTATGGGGGAATATGGAAGAGCGGAAAAGTTGACAAATAAATCAGTTGTACCCAATGGAAGACCGCACGGTGGTATGATGGATAGTTTGGTGGCATTCCACTGAACTTGCGCGACGGGTATACTTCCAAATTGGACGACTGGCGGAGAAGTAAAAGCTTGCGATGGTAAAGAATCGAATTCAATCAGAATTGGAACTCCCGGTTGAATCAAAATCTCCCCAGGAACTGTCGATATTAAAGGGGTCGAGACTCCCTTAATCGCCAAAGGAAGAATATTGGCGAAGAATAATTTTCCGGCAGGCAACGTTGGACCTGTGGAAGGATTTGCTAGATTGCCCTGCGTTATCCCCGTCAATATGATCCGGCCATTGCTCTCTATATCAATTCTTGATGAATTGTCATCTCCAATAGTGGACATAATCAAGCTGTCCTTCATTGACAAATCTAATCTCGACATCCGCATCAAAACAATATCCGACATGCCGCGCAAGCCATCAGCCCACTCACTTCCATTATATACTTGGAGGAGCTCTGTTTGGGAAACTAAAGCGACATAAACATCGTCACCAGACACCTGGATGGCACTGTCCGGCCGGATCGAATATATGGGTGCCAGGGACAAATATCGTTTTGGGTCGCCTAGTTGGTCAGTGTTGGATATGCGTTGAATAACTATTTCATTCACTTGACTGTCACTGAACTGATACAATATAAACGTGGAGCCATCGATGTCCTTCGCCAGAACGGGGTATCCTCGCACTTTTCGATTCTCCGGTGCAGTTACTATGTTGATCTCGTTAAATGCAAGTGAACCTTGATCATATTGCAAATAACTGATTTGATCAGTTGAAATGAGACGAAAAGTGATTGTGTTGCATTTATGGCATTCAAATTCAAAGGAAAATACCATCTTATTGATAATCTGAGGATTCGGAAGTAATTCATGCCAGGTACAATTGTCGTAGAAGGCGGCTAAACTGAAGAACGGGTTGTCGTTCTGCGGAATTTTGTGGGGATGAAGTGCGAGCAGCAGATAGTATTCTAAGTTAGATGATATCCATCCCAATTTTATGTTCCTTTATGAAGATTTAAAAGAAAAACATTGTCAGACCAGCAAAATGGATTGAACCGAGACCATACATACGGATACTGTAAACTATTCGCAAAAGTATGATTTTGATCGATCACTGGAGATTCTAATGTTGTCACATTATTAAATGTAAGAGAAGAGTGTCCAAATTTTTGAATGGCGAAATTGTTTTGGGCAAAAGAAACTATGTATAGCGAGGAATCATTAGGATGAAATGTGAAAGCAACTGCACTCCAATTCCTACGTGAAAAGGGTTAATAATGTCTTCTTCGCAGTTATCGGGTTTTGGGCCATCCATTACCCTTCAGAGTCGAACATCCAATTTGCTGGTTTCACATTTATATTTAGAAAGTCAATGGAATTATTGTTGAGGCCGAGTCGATAGAGATTTACGACATTACTGCCTTCTGTTCCCGTTAAAGTGTAGATGAAGCTGCCATTTCTCAACGTATCTATGATGAAGCGTTTTTGAGAGAATGGTACTGATGAAACTTTTTCCAAGTAATACTTGTTTGCTGTCTTCGAGTAAGAATTGAAAATTGTGATGAAGAGCACCACGAGCAGTGTGGTGAACCCGTACGGACGCATTTGAGGTATCAATGTGTATGCTCGATGCTTTGCCGACTCAGAAATTTCTTGGCATTGGCAAAATTAAAACCGCAAAATGCAGGAAGTTTAAGCAGTAAGGAGAGGTAAGGAGTCAGAACTTCGGAGGTACGGATGGGATAGGTCTCCCGTTGGCATCATTTGGATGTATCTGGTAGCAAGTCTCGACTATGCCCAAATGCTTCCCAGGCGCGTCACTTCGCAGCTTGCGTCGGTTCGCGTTCGCTTCGGATCCAAACACCGCTGATGTTCGACTCCCTGCAAATTGAAAATGCTCTACAATTCGATCTGCTATTTTTAAACCAGGCCGAGACAACTAACATATATGATACATAGAAATGGAAATAAGTATGCACTCCTTACGCGTTTTCAACTAAACTGACCGCGCTCACTCATGCCGACAAACACGTAGAGCAACGCTGCAATAGATAGACCGAGTAAAAAGAGCCTTTATGACACAATAAATATATACACATTACTTCTACGCATCATTCTTTAACAACTGCATCCTAGATGGAGCTTGAGGTAATGGTTTCGTAGGCGAATTCCTTGATTTACGGCAAAACCCTCTATCAATATTCTTTAAAACATTTGTAAACTCATACAGCACTGCGACTACAGTGGCTGTCACAAATCCCAACAAAATTATCAAAAGAGCTGCTGTCAACCAAACTTTTTGTTCTTCTGAGGGAAATTGGTCTGTGAATAGGAGCAGCCCAACAGCTAGAATCGCGGCACTGGAAAGACAGGATAACGCTTCAAGATAGTTCAAACTTTTATATGTATAAGGCTTATAGCCGTGGTAAAAAACGTAAGAAATGAAGCAAATAAATAACAATAGAAGGACTTGAAGCGATCCGTATCTAATATGTAGCGTTAATCCAACGTCTCCAGAATTTAGGGCAGATGTATAAGCATACAAACCTGGTAAAGAATTGTTGAATAGAGATGATCATAAATTTGAGCATAATTTGAACCAGAATAAGGTACTGAAAATCGGGCTTCACATAAGTGTTCTGAGAGATTGCCTCCTTACAAATTTTCTTCATGCGCGCAAAAAATGGTCCCTCGTGTTTATCTTGATAGAAGAAATAAAATATCGCGAAGAAATATATTGGAATGCCAATGACGTAGATCCTGATTGTTCGGAATATGCCAAAATTAATATGGGTCACATACAAACGGACAAAAATTCTAACTGGAAAAGAAAACACTCACGATACTCCCAACCAAGCCAGAACTAAATTTTCTTGCCACCACGCATCTTCATAGCAGCGAAGACTCGGTTCGGAATCTAAAAGCGGTTGTCAGGTCGCGAATAGAGCTGTAAATAGTCAAAATTCATCATACCAAGATAGTAGCGACCATCGGCTTCTTTCGTACAATCAAAGAATCTGACAAAGAAAATCTGAGTTACGCATAAAATATATTCATAAATGATAAAGAACCTACGACAAAGACTTTGATGCAACAATAATATATGTGAATGATAACACTGTATTAAATGCCCTTAAAATAGCGAAATACATCTTAGTCTGGTGTCTCCACAGAGAATCTGCATCCGGAATTTTGTAGGCGCGACCAGCACATGACGATAGAGCTGCCAGTAGGCGATATAGGGGTATTCTGGCCATCTTTGAGTTGCAAGCGGCAAAAAACAGCAGCAAACCAATCAAAACAAGGGGTATGACTAAAACCACCCGAAATTTCAATGCAAAGCTATTGCCCTGAACAGGAATAAAGCATTCGGGCGATAAAAGCTCAGGATTGAACATAAGGAACGAAAAGCCATTTAATGCATCGTGAAACCCTAAAATTCATAACACGGTTCAGTCTAATACAGATTGACGGTGAAACATAAGAGTAATACCTGGAGTCCAGTTCAGTTTTAATTCTCTCAGAACTGAAATCATTTGTATAAAGTTGACAAAAATGGTTGCGAATCCAAGACTGAAATCTCGAATGTGTCAATATGATACCGTAAGGGAGGCGATATGAGGAATTACATGTGTACCTTGGTCTAAACAATAATTAGAACAGATTGTGAAGGTTAGGGACGCAAAGAATAAAACATACCCATTTTCTGCAAATCGGATGATCACAGATACCACAATAGCCCCGCCAACAAGGATACCGAATATAATCAATAGCGTGATTGCTGGGTCACCTCTGCAAGCAAAACACTCTTTATTTAGTTTATAATATCCCTTCGAGCAGTCTCCGCATCCTAAAGATCAACTCCGTTCAGAATACTGCCAAGTAGAAGATGGACTGAAATGACGTACGAATTCCGGTGTATCCAGGCCCACACTCTCCGTTTCCGTTTGCAGGGCAAGCCTTTTGTGATGCACACGGAAGGAATACATCATCTGTACCCCTCCAATGACCTCTATTGGGTACTGGGGCTTGATCTCCATTCGGACTTCGTCAAATTAAAAGTTTGCGTTAGATATAAACCTGGTATGGAAATCAAGTCATTAATGTTTACCTGCAAACTGCATTGTTGGGGCAACTGGCACAAACACGGGGCAATGATTTGTTGAAAACGTTAAGAAATAGAGGAGCGCAAGAGATACTAAATCGCAGTGTACAAGGCTTGGATTTCATGTTTATGTCATTTACTGCATAATATGTAATCTCATCAACAGGTAGAGACGTTCTAAATATCGCCCATAAAAAAATAATGAGTAAGAGATCAGCGAGTGTAATTCGATCGTAAAACATACCGTCGTTCGACTGAATAGTTCGCAACATAGCGGACGGATTCTTCTTGAAATACTTCTTCTGGTTCTATGGGTAACACACTTGCAGATTTAATGGAAATAATGGATCCGTTCTTCGGTCCATGGGATATACTCAACCAGAGCCTACATAACGTGTATAAAAGAGATGAACAAACAATCAGTCAAAGTGATGATAGAGACAAACTAATTGAACTTACTTGTCTTTTACAAGGTTTCTCTCTGTAAGAGTTATAATATCAGATATGAGAGCCTCCGGCTGGCAACTTAGGTACGGTAGTACAGAAATTTCAACCGCAATGGAATTAGTTTTCGAACCGTCACTTTTATCTGTAGAAGGTAATTTAGCCAAGCCATGTTGCTGATCATGAAGAAAATACTTTCGCACCTCGACAATAATACTTAAATGTGAAACTGCCATGAAAATTTACGGAAGGTAGATAGGAAATCGATCCTTTGATGTCAGACACGAAGACATCTTTTCCTTGCATGATGTGAGTACTGCTGTTGCTTTCAAACAATGTTCCCACAGTTATATCAGGAACTTCAACAATCCGATACTCTAACTGGTCACTTAAGCCAAGATAATCAGGGCACATCGTCAAGGGAACGTTCGACTGTACGAGATTTTCTTGAATGGTGACAGGAATGGAAATGATCGGTTCGTAGTAGGTAATCTCCCAATTCAAATTTGATGTTTGGCTGCCTGATTCCACCAGAAGTTGAGCTCTCTCTTTAGCTGTCCCCGGCGGAGCATTACAACTGAATCCCCCATCTTCCAAAACAATGTCAACGCAAGTGGCATTGTTGAGACCTACCAAAGCTTGAATATCGCCGACATCACCGATATTTTCAACTTTGATTTTCAATCGAGTACCGCCAGCTATTAATAAATAATTTTAAGTTTTTTTACCATTGATACTTAGTATTTGCAGGCAATTCACTCACCGGTTGGGACAGCCCGCGGTTCTATAGATGTAATTGAAGGAGGAGCATACGAAAAATTTGTAGAAATTTCGATGGTCGGTTTATTCCCAAGGTACGGAAATTCTACTCTGACTCGAAGTCCTGCGAATTTTCAATTAGTCAGCCATAGCCATTTGCGCTTGAGAACTTAACAAAATGCATCTATACCGATACCCGCACCGCGAGGAACTGAGACATCTAATGTGTTATTATTCCACCTGACTGAAAGAGATGGTTTGTCACGAACGTAAACCACAGGAACATAGCTCAAATCAACTAGTTGCAATTCAGCAGGTGGAACTGAAAATTCTATCCTCATCGTGTTATTTTCTCTGATCCTGCTCAAGTTCGCATCTACCACAGAAATATGCGAAATTTCAAACGGGGCCAGTCGAAAGTTGTAAAGGGTTGAATTGAACATATTATTAGATATCCACATAAGTTGCAATGCACCTGTGGTGTTGTCGACATCTAGTTTCGAAATGATGTCTTCCCCAGGTGTTGATAGAACTAATTTTGACTTCAATGACAAATCTGTCTGGTTGAATTGAAAGAGATAGATGTCTGTCTGCTTCACAGTAGCGCAACCATGAATACAATTTATCAAACTCGCATCGGCCGCAACCGCAGTATATACCGATCCATTCCATACTTTGATATCCATCTGAAATCGAGACGCGGTAGATACGTTCACCGGCAATACAGAGCCGCCAAGATAAGTATCACTCTGATCGAAGCTACGCAGCCATAGTTCATGACTAGTGTTGGAACGATGGGATAGGTAATAAGATACGTTAGAATCGGTGTCGTAGCCGTATAATGCGAACTCGAAATCACGAAGCAAGCCAGATGATAGTTCTGTTGATCTTGTGATGAGAACATCTTTAGCAATACTGTCCGGATGGAAATACGTGATGTTTGCATCATCCACAAGCTTAATCAAGTAGTTTGTTGCATTGCCTGAATTTGTGCAGTCGAGAGCCATTGAGTGAAGAAATTTTGGTTCGCTGTGATTGTATTTTGCGACCCAGATATCAGATTGATTTGTTGCATTATTAAATTCGTGACCATAGACTCCGATATACCAAAAACTCCTGTTGGTTGATTTTGGAAATTCATGTTGGTAGATACCGACAACAATTGCTCCTTCCTTCCAACCAGACACGATGTAGCTTGATTGAAAAGACAAAGTACGTCAATATCCGTGGCTAGACATTGGGTGTTGAGTGGGAACTTACGGATTTTCTATAGTTGGCGCGCCGAGAATAGAATAACTTTGATTCGCTAAGTACTGCAAGGTACTACTGTTATGGCCTTGAATACGTAAACCTGTGGCGTTACTGAATGCGGCCACGTAAATATCACCATAGGTCGGCTTAACTGAAAATGAGATCGTGGACCACCGCCTGAATACATGAATGGAATTACATGTCAACATACTACATCAATTCTTTAAAGCTTGAGAAATGCACAAAGCACCTTTCTGGGTCAAAATTCCAGTTTGGTATAGTCAGGTTGTTGAAAAACCGAATTCCGCTCAAATTTGCGGGGGTTCCGATGGAAGCATTTAAGAAAAAATTTGACGTCACTTGCAAACTAATGCTTCCTACCGACGAGACTGCATTATTGATTATCGATGCCGCTTGTGTGGTTACATTTGTTGCCACACTAGGGCTGAGACTTGTACTGTTATATATTTGAATCACACCGCTGTTGTTAACTCCCGCAAAAATGTAATATCCGTAGTCGTGTCTAACAGTCTGAATAATATATAATTTCGGGTCCGAAATTTCGATATTACTGGCGTTCTGGATATACCATGGGCTAGGGATTTCGTGAAACGCAGAAACTCGGCTTGCGAATAGAGACAACGCTAGGAGAAGGAGATGTAGAATCAGTAGAAAGCTGATATCGGTACCGAGACAGTCGCTGCTTTTAACCGCGACCATGTTTGCGCAAGAGAATACAGAGTTGAAGATTTGTAATGCAGCTTGCCTATTCTATCCAGATTATGCCGAAAACAGAAACGAATATTTATAAAATATGTATATAAATGTGGTAAAAAAGACAAAATTCTCGGGAGAAACAGACACACATTCCGGTCGCCGGATGATCGGATCATTTCGCATGAGGCATTGAGCAGGGAGGCAATTTCTCGACACATCTTGAGTTCGACACGTCCGAAGGACCGAAAGCAAGAGACACTGCGACACGGACAGACTGCGTCACGGCGCTATATACAGCTGCGCAGGTGAGGACAGGCCACAACGGAAACAGCGCACAAATACATTCAATTACATTCAACTACATTCATTTCCAAAACCAACAACAGTCCAACAACTAGAGTAACGGGGCGTCTCATAATAATTTTGGCACTTCAACCATAACTCAGAACAGAATTTATGCACTAACAAGCCCTTAATCAGTCCTAAATCATAGGTTATAATTAAACTTGTACTGCTTTTAAGTATTCACGAAATTTCACAAACACAAGACTTCCAACTGGCACCAGATTTGTATTTTGTGACATTTTTTGGGACTCAAAATATTGGTATAACATGGGTGATGTAACCTTTTGGCCGTCAACGGTCTACGCAATTGATATTTCCTTTTTTGAACAGAACACTCTCAGTGGTTGTTCTCAGCTTTTTGGACTAGTCACTTCATTATGAAAGCACACCATGCGGTCAAAGAGACCAAAGGCGCCTTTGTATTACACACTTCGAGTGGCTTTCAGTTTGAGGGGTCAAGATTAGTCACATCTGAGTGCAAAAAGAGTAGCTGGATTTTATTGGTATAAAATATAGTAATATTAGAAACCTCAAGTTCTATGTTAAATCTACTCGTCTACACATCCTGCCCTATCAACTGTACCCGAGAGGCGGCTAGGACCAAAACTTTCCTTTTCGGTTGTTTGCCACCTTTGACTGACTTACTTTTGTAAGAGACAGCAAATTCATACGCTACCGCGGCCATCGTCGCTGCAACAAATGTTGCCATGATGGTTAAAAGAGTTGCCGTCAAGTAAAATTTCTGTTCTTCCGAACGGAATTGCTCTGTAAATAAGAGTAGCCCTATAGCTAGTATGCCGGCACTCGATACACTCGATAAACTTTCGAGAGAGTTCAAACTTCTGTATGAATACGGGGTATGACCGTAATAAAAAACGTATGAAATAAAACAAACGAATAACATCAAAAGAACTTGGAGCGCGGCGTATCTAATAAGACAACGTTAGTTAAAATCGTAAAGAATTACACGTCGTATAAAGGCAACCTGGTAAAGAACTGTTGAATGGAGATAACCATAAATTTGAGCAAGATTTGCACGAATATGAGGAATTGATATTCTGGCTTGACGTAGACGTTTTGCGATATCGCTTCTTTGCATATTTTTTTGAGTCGCAAAAAGAAAGCAGCGCGATGCTTTTCTTGATAGAAGAAATAAAATATCGCGAAAAAATACAATGGTATACCGATTACATATAGTCTGCGTCATAAGGTTAGTCCGGGACAGAATATCAGAAATTGCTGTATCACACTCACGAAACTCCCAACCACGCCAGAATTAAGTTTTCTTGCCACCACGGCTCATAGCAACGAAGACTCGGGTCGGAATCTAGAGAAGCTAGTCAGTCAAATAAGACTAATTCAAAATAAAAATAGCTAGTTCATTCATACCAAGATAATGGTGCCCGTCACCTTCTTCTGTACAGTCAAAAAACCTGAAAAAGGTGGATATCAGTAATTTTCACCACAATCTATTTACTTTAAGCACTCACGACAGAGATTGGGATGCAACAATTAGGTATATGAACGATAACGCTGTGTTGAATCCCCTCCATAATGCAAAATACATTTCATTTTGACGCCGCTGAAGAGAAACCGCATCTGGCGGTGTGAAACCGCGACCAACACACCACGAAAGAGCTGCTTTAGCCATACATAAAGGAACTCGCACAAGTCTTGAGTTGCAAGCGGCAAAGAACAGTAGCAAAGCAACCAGAGCGAGGGGGATGGCCAAAATTAGTCGAAACTTTAAACTATAACTGTTGCTTTGAACAGGAAAGAAGCATTCTGGTGATAGGAGTTCAGGATTAAACATGAAAAATGAAACTCCGTTTACTGTGGTGTGGAAGTCTACAACCGAAGATGAGTGCAAGTGTAAAACGTCAGATTCAACAACAGAACAAGTACCTTGCGTCCACTTTAAGTTTAACTCTCGGACGATAGAAATCATTTGAATAAAATTAATGAATGTGATTGCGAATCCGAGGCTAGTGCCGCAGACTGTTAATGCGAGATTTCAATACATAAACCAGGAACCTATACGGTGTACCTCGGTCTTTTCAAACGTTAGAATATTTTTGGCTGTTTCCTCTAATTTAAGTTTGTGACGACACTTACCCATTTTCTGCAAATCGAATTACAATAGAGACCACTATGGCACCGCCAACAAGAACACCAGTTAAGATGATGATTATAATTGTATAATCCCCTCTGCAGGGTAAACATTCTTTGTTCAATTTGTAAAATCCCTGTGAACAGTCGCCACAACCTGCAAGGGTAAAAAGAATCAAAATCTGAGATGCCATTAAGAACGTACAAGAAACTTACGGATTCCGGTATATCCAACCCCGCACATTTCGTCTGATGTTCCGGGACAAGCCTTTTCCGAGACGCACGAAAGAACGACACCGTTTGTGCTCATCCAATTACCCCGATTTGGAATCGGAGCATATAGACCATTTGTACTTTTCATTTAGGGTGATAAACATCGGCTTATGAGTGATTACAATTAGTAGAGTTAGAAGACGTTTAAATTGTCTACCTGCAATTCGCATTGTTTGGACATTCAGTGCAAACGCGGTGCGATGTTCTATTAAAGACATTAAGCACATGAGGAGCGCAGAAGACACTGAATCTTAATTTGCATGCTTTGGATCGACGGTTATCGTTATTCTCTACGTAATACGTAATCTCATCGGTTGGGAAAAACGACCTGAGAAGTGAGAACACAATGTTAACAAGAATGGTTGCAATTATCATCAAAGTAGGGCTGGAACCACTAACCGATTTTGCTCAACCGAGAAATTTGCCATATATCTGAGAGCGTTTACCTGGAAAGGCTTTTCGAGGTCAATGAGCGAGTCATTTGCGGGATTCAGCAGATTCCCACGCCTCGGTCCGGAAGAAATTTTTAACCAAAGTCTACGGAATGTTCAATATGGATGAGGAATAAAATGGGACACCATAAAGCAAAGGAAAACAGAAGAGACTACACACCCATCTTTTATAAGATCAGTCGTCGTGAGCGTTATGTTATCATTAATGAGGACCTCCGGCTGACAATCTAGTCGCGGTGGAACTGATAATTCCACCGTAATGCGATTTGTGGTTGAATTTTCATTTGTATCTGTATGCATTCGAGTAAGCCCGCCAACGTATAATGAAAGTTAAATGGAAAATATCCTACCGCGACAATAATAATCAAAATCAAATGTTCCATGAAAACTGTCGGAAGGCTCATACCAAATCGATCCATTTTGGTCAAGAACAATTACGTCATTACCCCACATACGGACCGGACTTCTGTTCCCGAAAACGGATTGTTCAAAGTTTCCAACTTCTTTTCCAGGGACAGAAACCATGCGATACTCCATACGGGCACTTTGGCCAATGAAATCGGGGCATCGGCTTAAACTGATCTTAGTCTTCTCGCGGGCTTCTGAAATTGCCACTGCAATCGGCTCCATTGGTTCGTAATAAGTAATTGTGATATTGAGAACCGATGTCTGTCCCCCGGCTGAAACCACAATCGGCACCGCTCCTGGGATTTGTCCGGGAGGAATGATGCAGCCCAAGTGCCTTGCTCCGAGTATCACAATATCTGTGCATTTGTTTTCGCCTATACGGATTGCCAAATCATCCATATCATCGATGTTATCAACCATCATTTCTAATCTGCTACCGCCAACTGTAAATTCACATTCGTCAGGGAGAAAAGAATATTCATGAGCAAACTATTCAGATCTTTACCAATTGGAGTGACCCTTGGCACAACTGACATAATTTGTGGTGGCTCGTAAGAAAATTTTGTAGAGGCCTCAACGTTCGGTTTGTGTGGAAGGTATGGGAACTCTACCATGATGGAAAGTCCTGCCGTTCCACCAGATAGTTAGATTCAAGCCAAGGTGATTGATAAAACCCTTTGCAACATACCGGTTCCAACGCCCCGTGGAACTAATGCTTCTAATGAATCGTTGTTCCACCTAACGTAAGGGGATATCTTTTTCCCAACGTACACTGTCGGTACTGCAGTCAACTTTATGAGCTGCAGGCGCTCTGGAAGAACGGAAAACATTATTCTTAAGGTACTGTTTTCTGTCATCCTGGTCGAATTCGAATCGGCCACAAGAACATCCGAAATCTTGAAAGGCGAAAAGCGAAAGTAATTCAAAGTCGTGTTCCTTTTCACAGTATCTTTGGACATCCAAATCATGTCCAATGCACCTGTAGTGTTATCTATGTCAATTCTTGAAATGATGTTATCGCCGGCAGTTGCTAAGATCAACTTTGAAGTCAGCGATAAATCGGTTTGATTGTATTGTAAGAGATGGAGTTCTGATTGTCCAGCCTTGCCACATTCGCGATTGCAATCGAGCAAGGTAGATTCAGTAACAACTGCAGCATAAATGAATCCATTTGACAGTTTCATATCCGTCTGGAATTTCGATGAGGTGGTAACGTTTACCGGTAAGGTAACATGCTGCAGATAAATGCCATTCTGATTGAACTTCTGCAGCCATATCTCGGTAGAATCTATTCGAGGACGTCGAGATAAATAATACGATGTGTTCGTACTAATATCGTACCCATATAATGGAAACCCTCGGATGAGATGTTCATCAGGTAATGATTGAGTTGATCTCGCGCTGGGTGTAAACTGGCCAGAGTTCGGAACGAGATCAGTCACATGTGTGTCATTCACAATAGTAATTTGATAAAAATTTGTGGATGCAGAACTGTTAAGAGCCATCGAATGAAGAAAAAAAGGTCGGCTGTAGTTGTATTTTTCTACGATTCTTCTACCCTCGTCAGTATATGCTCCGATATAAGATATGTTGCTTCTACTCTGAGTCGGAGGTGCATGTTGGTAGAGTCCAACCATCAGTGCGCCCCATTTCCAATCTAAAACAATGTGACTGTCATAAAGATAAAATAAATGTCTTAGATGAACATGAGAATCCAGTTTTCATAGCGCTCAATGAGATCTTACGGATTTTCTATGCCGGCTATAGGGTAATTTTGCTGGGAGAGAGAGCTCCTGTTGCCTAATGCGTAGGATTGAATTCGTAGACCTGCCGTGCTACTCAGAGCGACGGCATACAATCTGTAGAGGCTAGTACTTGGATTAATAGTGAATGAGATAGTTGACCATCGTCTGAAAGCAGGAATAGTAGATGATATTAGCTTAACCATGGTCCGTTACCTCTTCGGATGAAACTAGGTTCTTTCAAATCTGTACCTTTCTGGGTCAAATGTCCAGTTCGACAAAGAAATATTCCAAAAGGAAATGATACTTGACGAAAGTGTATCTGTTGCAAGCGAATTGACAGTACTGAATCGCAGATCTATATTTCGCGCACGGTATATTTCAATCACATTGCTGTTATTCAACCCGGTAAAAATGTAATACTCATTTTCGTGCTTCACGGTCTGTAATATGTGAGCATCTGGGTTCAAGAATAGGGGAATAGGGTCGTTCTGAATATACCAGGGGCTAGTAACTTTATCGAGTGCAGAAACGTGGCCCACAAAAGGAAAGAATGCAAGGATAATGAGCTGCAAGAAGATACACAGACAATGAAGACGGCGGTTCGGCATGGCAGATGAGTAAATTCCAGCCGCGCCTGGGATTGATAAAAGCGGCTTTCAGGGTGCTGTTATATATAAGGCAATCTTGGAAACGGAATCCGCATCCGACACGAATAAGGTAAGTTGAGGCGAGATCGGGCGAGAATGAGATCTGCCTGTGATCTGCTACAGACTACACAGACAGCAGAGCTACGCGACTTATTATCTCGACTTATTCTGTCTCCAGGAATATGTAGTCGAGATTACAACAGACTCCGTTCCTCGCAACTCATCTAATCTTCCATACTCATTGCACTGAATACTACATCCATAATCTTTCTCGGTGAAAGTGATCGCATCCACTAATCTTCTTTGTTTAATGGTTTTTAAAGTGATCATCGAACACTAAAAATTTAAACGGTCCATTTTACAGATAATAAAGCCAGATTACAGAGATAGTAAATTCTTTATGGTCGCAGTGCTGTGATTATGAGCAATTGATGAATACATTCAACAAAAAATTTCAAAGCATTTTAATAAACCATCTTCATTCACATTGACAAATATTACACTTCATTGCCCATTAACTGTACCCGAGATGGAGTGTGCGTCACCATATTCTTCTTCGGTCGCTTTTCCACTTTACCCGAATTTGTCGATTTATTTTTCATCGCATTTGAAAATTCATACACCACAGCAACCGCAGCGGCTACTATAAATAACGCCATGACCGTCAAAAGAATAGCGGTCAACACAAGTCTTTGATCTTCGTAAGAAAATTGATCCGTGAATAACAGCAACCCTATTCCGAGTATCGCAGCGCTACAGACACTTGATAATGATTCGAGTTTGTTCAAACTTTCGTAAGTGTAAGGTTTGTAATCGTGATAAAAAACGTATGAAATAAAGCAAACGAATAACATCATGAGCACTTGAAGCGCTGCGTATCTATTTGCAAGATGAGTTTAAACGACATCAAGTAAGAGCAGGGTTGATCTGGATCGGCGAATACGAACCGAGTGAAGAACTGTTGGATCGAAATCACCAGGAACTTCAGTAAAATTTGAACGAATACGAGGTACTGGAACTCTGGCTTCACGTATACGTATTCGGATATCGCTTCTTTGCAAAACTGTTTCATTCGAACAAAGAAAGCGCCTTGATGCTTTCCTTGATAAAAAAAATAAAATATTCCAAAAAAGTAGATTGGGATACCAATCACGTACAATCTGACATATCGAGTTTAACGAAATAATGTCAACATCATCATCCAGTAGCCAGATCAATTCAACCGAAGGTTAATCACACTCACATGACCCCTGACCAGGCCAAAATTTGGTTCTCCTTCCACCACTCTTCTTCGTAACATCGGAGACCCGGATCGGAATCTAAAAAGTTTAACAGATCAATGTCAATGGTACGCCATAAATGAGATAACAAATTAAATTATCGTTAAGATATTACCAAGATACGAGTGCCCGTCTGCTTCCTTTGTACAGTCAAAGAATCTGGTAAAATCGTAAGAAATCGAGGATCGCCCAAAATATCGCATGAGTGAACGAAAAACTTACGACATCGATTTAGACGCCACGATTAAATAAATAAAAGTCAAAACTGTGTTGAATCCCCGCAACATTGCAAAAAATATGTTCGACTGATGTCGCTTTAGAACAGCAGCATCAGGGGCTTTGTATGCGCGACCAGCCCAGGATGACAACAATTCCATCAGACGATTTAAAGGAATCCGCACAATGTTAGAGTTGCAAACCGCGAAGAAAAGTAATAACGATATCAAAGCGAGTGGGACACCGAGGATGAGTCGAAACTTAAAACTGTAACTATTGCCTTGAATAGGCAGGAAGCATTCGGGCGATAGGAGTTCAGGGTTAAACATGAAAAATGAAACCCCATCCATTGTTGTGTGGAAGCCGGAAGTCCAGTTCAATTTCAACTCTCGTACAATCGAGTTCATTTGGATGAAATTGATGATAATCGTCGCAAATCCAAGACTGATGTTATTGAATTGTCAGTAGGAACCCTATGAAAATATGACTGCAACATGAGTCATTATATACCTTGGTCTATTGCGAAGGTTCATGGGAAAGGTTAGAATACCGGAACCGTTTTCAATGAATCAAGAAGATGGCACATACCCGTTCTCGGCATATCGAATGATTACAGATACCAGAATGGCCCCACCAAAAAACATAGCCAAAATTGTCAATAGTGTTCCTGTCGCATCCCCTTGGCAACGCAAGCATTCTTTGTTTAACTTATAGTAACCAGCAGAACACTGGCCGCATCCCGATAATTAAATGAAGTGAGACACCCTGAACCAAACGAAAACATTTGTAATTTCAATTATGAGATACTTACTTATGCCGGTATATCCGACCGTGCATTCAGAGTTTTCTGACCCCGCACAACCGTCACGGGACGCACAGGGGACGAAGACACCATCTCTGCTTTTCCAATTGCCCCTAGCCGGAATCGGGGCATGCTGACCGTTCGGGCTTTAATCATAAAGACAATGGAATTTAGACCAACACGAATGAACGAAAGCTAACGGAATCGTTGTACCTGCACACCGCATTGTTTGGGCAACTAGCGCAGACCCGTCGCAAAGAGGGATTGAAGACATTAAGAAAAAGCGGGGCACAAGAGACGCTAAATTTCAGTGTACAATTTCTTGAGGTCAAGCCGTAGTTATTCACCGCGTAGTACGATATCTTATCCGTGGGTAACCAAGTCCTGAGACAAACATTCTCGAGTTAATACAGTAGGCCATCGTGAGCAAATTCAGGTAGGAGGACAGACCTATTGGCAACAGCGTATGTTGCAACATAACGAACAGTGTTTTCCTGAAAAGGCTGATCATATTTCATGGGTATCGCATCCTCTGATTGCAGAGAGGTAAGATTCCCGCTCTGAGGTGGAGTGGATATCTTTAGCCGAAGTCTATGCATACATTTAGGATGTTAGTGTCTATACCAAATTCAAATATTGACATTGAACGTACTTGTCACTGAAAATATCCCGCGTCGTTAACGTTAAAGCGTCATTTATAAGGGCTTCTGCTTCACAATTTAAATATGGCGCTACAGCAATTCTGACTTTGATGGGATTCGTCCTCGAACCCCCGTTCTTATCTAAGAAATAATGGATTAAATTCCCTGTCCAGTACTCAAATAATCACAAAACAAGTAATAACTCACCGCGACAATAATACTGCAGATGAAATATCCCATGGTAATTGGGAGAAGGCTGATACCAGAGCGATCCATTGATGTCAACGAGAGTCTCTTTGGCCTCGACCACTGGGGTATCGCTCCCCTCCATGATAAAAAACTGCCCGTAATCACTAGCGGGTAGCGCAACGATCACATACTGCAATTGTTCAGGTGCACCAGGGTAATCAGGACATTGCGTTAAATTAATCCTTTTCCTTTCTAGGGGATCTCGAATAAGTTCCGAGATTTCATCAATCGGGGTGTAATAAGTGATGGTCAAGTTATTATTTGAAACTCGACTCTCTGCGCGTACTTCAATTGGAATTGTTGAACTTGGTTGTCCTGGCGGCACCAAACAGCTGAGGCCATCAGGCTCCAGTCGTACATCCAAACACACTTCCCTCTCCCCTATGAAAACTTCAAGGTCATCGAGTCTGTCGACGTTATCAACGACAATATTCAGTCGCACACCGCCATCTATGATAGAGTTAGGTTCAACATGCAGAAACATATATTTATGTTTTTCCATCTGAATCTAAAGTCAACAAACCGGCGGGGACATACTGAGGCTCAACAGCATTAATTTGAGGCGGCCCGTAGGATAATTCACTAAAGGATTCCACACTCCATTGATGTGGAAGGTATGCGAATTCGAATTTGAAAACAACATCTAGGGAAGTTGTCATTTTAGAATTCTTTGTCAGCAGCATGGTGTGCCCAGAAATGTCTGAATAGTTACATACTAGTTTCAACACCCCGAGGAATGCTTATCCGCAATACTTCCGGATCCCATTGCACATTACGAGCAAGATTTCTACCGACATACACCTGGGGAACGAGGGACAAATTTCCGTTGTTTAATTCAACTGGCGGGACGGAAAATCTAATTGAGATCGTGTCATTTTCCCTTATCAAGCCCGTTTCTCTTGGAATTTGTGGAATGATGCTCGAAATTTCAAAAGAGGCGAAGTGATAAGAGTCAAAAGTCGACCGGCCTGAATAAGTGGACATCCACATAACTTGTAAGGCTTTAGCGGCGTTATTCAGATCAATTCGTGAAATGATGTCGTCTCCGGGGAAAGATAAGACCAACTTCGCTACGGTTGACAAATCGTTGTTGTGATATTTAAGAATGTAGATATCTGATTTCGTAGTGCCGTTGCATTCGTGGTCGCAATAAACGGAGCCCGTATCGCTTACGACGGCTGTATATACGAATCCATCCGCCACTGTAATATCCATTTGAAGATGCGACCCGACTGACACAGGTACCGGTAAGACTGCAGTACCCTGATCGGTTTCATTTTGATCAAACTTTTGCAGCAATACCTGGCTATAATTCGTTTGAGGACTCTGATGTAGGAAAAACGATGAATTTGTATCGTAATCGTAGCTATATGATGCAAAACCTGCAACGCGGGCTGATTCTGATACCGGCGTTGTCTTAAGAGTGATGAAGCTAGTATAATTTGGATGAAGATAAGTGATTCTTGTGTCGTTTCTCAACATAACTTGATATCTAGATTTATTCTGGTAGTTTAAAACCATCGTGCGAACGAAATGCGACTCCGTGTAATTGTATTTTTCCGAGAATATTCCGGTTTCATAACCGAATACTCCGATATATGTTGCATTGCGTCCTCCGGGTGACGGTAAGTCATGCTGGTAAAGTCCTACCATGAGAGCTCCCATCTTCCAGTCTAACGCAATGTAGCTGTGTAAAAAGATGATTGTTAATTACGATGTCAGTTTACAACATTTGGCACGGACTTACGGATTTTCTAAGTCGTATATTGGACAGTCTTTGTAGAAAGCCATACTCAGATTGCTCATTCTATGTGCTTGTACGCGCAAGCCTGAGATGCTACTGAATGCAACGGCAAAAATTCTATTAGAACTGCGTTCTATAGTGAAGGAGACCGTAGACCACCGTCTAAAGTGGGCGTTAACAAAACATTTATAAAGCTTCATAATTTCTTTTTCAAGTAAAAATTTTGAATTAACCTTTCACGATCGAAAGTCCAGTTTTGCAAAGAAAATGTCCCGATTGACTGAAAGATGTTCGAGTCCACAGGTAATGGTGTCAATGTGGGAGGAGGTATTAAAGTGATAGTCATGTCACCGTTATTCTCCGACACTGGTGTTACCAGAGTTTGTGAAGTAGTCGTTATGTTTGTCGCATTTGAGTTGCGATTTTTATCGGTGTATACCATAATTTGTTCACTTGCGTTGTATCCGATAAAAATGTAAGTGTCATAATCATATTTCAATGTTTGGATCACATGTGCAGTTGAGTTCGAAAGTTCGAATTGAGTTGAATTTTGTATATACCAAGGGCTGGGAATAGAGTGGAGGGCTGACAGTTGGCCAGCAAAAGAAAACACTACTAAATAGACGAGATACTGGAAGAAAGCGAATTGGAGACTGCCTCTGTTGAGGAGCATGTTTCTGGGCGACGAGTTAGTCCGTTATGGGTTTGGCTGGAAGGAAGCAAGTTATGGAGCGGAGCTGAGTGGACAGACATACAGCGTATGTGTAGGAATAAGTTATATCTGAAATGTGTAGCTGAATTCTGGCATTTCGTATTGAATCGATTAAAAGCATGAATGTGGGGCATTTCTGCGTCACGAACACGATTAAGTCAGTCTCCCGTGTCGACCGTGGCGCGATTCGCGAAGTCAAAAGACTCCAGATCTCGAAATTCAAGGCAGAGCAAAGACAGAGCAAGGACTATATACTTGGGCTGACGGCCTGACCCGTGCTTAAAGTGCTTCACATACATTATTTCTGGATTCAAATGTCTGTTTTGTGGATTCTAAAGCTCTGGACAAATCTACCAAGTATCTAGGATTTAGTAGTATTCTAGTATCTACCGCTTCTATGTATGATCTATCTCCACCGCACCGTGAGACAGTGAGAGAACCCATACCACATGGTGCCTGGTGGTGCATTCTGTTGGAACACTTTTATGTATCTCACATTCCAACTTTCTCAACTTTACTCTCCAAATTTCTAATGATTGCCTATAAGATGCGGAAATCGGTAACTGTATCACTGATACATCCATTAAGCGTCACACCAACTCTATATTCTACAGTATATACAGTCACTTATTTGATTTATTCTAAACATCCTGTCCCATTAATTGCAATCGAGATGCAGCCTGCGTCACCATTTTCTTCTTCGGTCGCTTCTCCTCTTTACCAGAGCTTGTCGATTTATTTTTTATCGCACTTGAAAATTCATACGCCACAGCAACCGCAGTGGCTACAATAAATAATGCCATGACCGTTAAAAGAATCGCGGTTAACACAAGTCTTTGATCTTCGTAAGGAAATTGATCCGTGAATAACAGCAATCCTATTCCAAGTATCGCAGCGCTGCAGACACTTGATAATGACTCGAGTTTGTTCAAACTTTCGTGCGTGTAGGCTTTATATTCGTGATAAAAAACGTATGAAATGAAGCAAACGAATAACATCATGAGCACTTGAAGCGTTGCGTATCTAGTGTGCAAGGTTAGTTTTGACAACGTCAAGTAATAGCAGGGTTGGTCTTGATCGACATATACGCACCGAGTAAAAAACTGTTGAATGGAAATCACCAAAAATTTCAGTAAAATTTGAACGAATACGAGATACTGGAATTCGGGCTTCACGTATATGTATTCGGATATAGCTTCTTTGCAAATCTTTTTCATCCGAATAAAGAAAGCACCTTGATGCTTTCCTTGATAAAAGAAATAAAATATTATGAAAAAGTATGCCGGGATGCCGATCACGTACAATCTAACATTTAGAGTTGAAGGAAATCATGTTAACGCTATCTTCCAGTATGTCGGATTAATTGAATCGAAAAATCACACTCACACGACTCCTGACCAGGCCATAACTTGGTTCTCATTCCACCACTCTTCTTCATAACAACGGAGACCAGGGTCGGAATCTAAAAGTCAAAAAAGCAATGTCAATGGTACGCCGTAAATGAGATCACCAAACTAATTATCGTAAGGACATTACCAAGATACGAGTACCCGTCTGCTTCCTTTGTACAGTCAAAGAATCAGGTAAAATGTTATAAGTTGTCGAGGATCATCGAAAATACCGCATGATTAAACGAAAAACTTACGACAAAGATTTAGACGCCACGATTAAATATATGAAAGTCAAAATTGTATTGAATCCTCTCAGCAGTGCAAACAACATGTCGGACTGATGCCGCTTTAGAGCAGCTGCATCAGGGACCTTGTATGCGCGACCACCCCAAGACGCCAATAATCCCATCAGACGATTCATAGGGATCCGCACAATTCTAGTGTTGCAAGCCGCGAAGAAAAGTAATAAGGAGATCAAAGCGAGTGGGATACCGAGGATTAGTCGAAACTTGAAACTGTAACTGTTGCCTTGAATCGGCAGGAAGCACTCGGGAG
>JAHLJZ010000110.1:0-60000 GCA_025602915.1 Paraphysoderma sedebokerense
TCGCTGTCGTCGCTCTTTGAAAATCTCTCGAATTGTTCGGTAAAATTTTGTCCGTAGTCATCGTTCGATGCCTGACTGGATGATTCATGGTCCGAAATGCAAGCGAGACCATCGATGTCTGACTCCTCAGCTGAACACCCCAGTGTTTGTTCGTCACTCGATTCATCATTCTCCTACCAAGCACAGGTGTCAATGAATACATTTCTGAGTTATTTGAAATCAGCGATACATACCAGGCCAAAATCACTTTCTAGAGTCGATAATAGTTCGCCGATACCAGACGACAACTTCTTCGTGCTTTTTTTCGCCTTCCTCTTCAGGCCCAACTTCTTCTCGTACCTTCTTATATCCATATCATCTTGATCACTTCGAGAACTGCTAACGCTATCGGCCGGATTCACCAATTGATCTTCCACTAACATTTGATAGAAATTAGGGTTATTCTTGGCTAATTTTTCTAACCTCTGCTTATCTGAGCCCGAAACTTCATTGTTCGTGGCAGGTTTTTTTATTGAAATTGTTGCTGTGTTTCCAGAAGTTGGACCGTTTTGCTTGGATGACTTGGGCAGGGACGCAAGTTTTACTTTACCCTCTGTTGCATTGTTCTAAGAGTTCAACCAAAAGCATTTAATATATCATACCAGTTTAGAACAATAAATAGACAAATTGACAAACCTTTCTAGAGAAATGATGGTGAACCTTTTGCTTCTTGGCCATTCGCTTCTCCTTGCGCTCTTCCTTCCTCGATTTTCGTTTGCGGCTACGATTCCCGGGTTTTCCCAACTCTGTCTCCATTTCTGAGACTAGAGCGGAGGGAAGACGAGGCGCCTTTGCATTTTGATGTCGATTGCGTTGGGCAGGCATTGCGTTTATGTACAATTGTAGGGGGATTTCTAACCGTGTATAGTATGGACAGCTACATTGAGTGTGGACGTTCTAATCACGTGTGAGTTGCTATGGTGATGGGCCGATTCAGGTTCAGGCGGTCTTGCTGACAATATCGTCTTTGGTCTTGAACGGTTAAATTCGTTATCCTACATTTGGCTGTTGTATAGTTAATTTAAAACATTCGTTTCTGGAGATCCGTTGGACTGATCCCATGCAGTCAGGCCAGGAAACATTTGCAATATACTCTCTTCCCCCATCTTCTACCGCCCTAAAGGATGATTCACAACCACAAACAGAACAACTTGTGTTGCTAGAGGAGAACACCCCATCTGCTCCTAGTATTTGTCTTTTTATCAGTTGCTGAATGACTTTGGCTTGCAAAATATTGACCATTGGCCTTGTTTGTCGATCCTTTTTCCTTATTGTGCCGGTTTGCTTGATGTGAACAGAAAGGAAAAGCGGGCGGTTTTCCCTCGAACAGAGTCAAGTTCTCGAGTCGAAATATCAGGAGAAAACAAATCCGACACGGGATGAATGTGAAGCTATTGGATTAATCGTAGGATTAAGTTTCCAGCAAGTAAGTGCAATTCGGTTGGAACGCCAGTAACTGCTTCAAGCTTACATTGCTACTGTATAGGTTCGTAACTGGATGAAACATCGTCGAGAAAAGGAGAGAAAAGAAAAACTTGCGGGCGGGTCAAACAGCCTGGCAAACTCTTCGCCTATGACGGAGCAATCGAGTACCTTGGACAATGGTAAGCGGTCGCAGCATAGTTTATGAACATATCAAGCCTAATCTAGTTTGATTCCAGGTTTGTCACTGTCAGACAACGTTTCAGAAGAAGTTCTTCCGACGAATGACGATGATGCTGATATCGATAATGATGGCGACGGAAACGGTGATGTTAGCGATTCCGACAGTAAGTGCTTCCGCTCAATTGGCCCCAGCTACAAGTCATGTTCAATTTTTTTCTTTTGTGCAGTCAATAGTAATACTGGAATGAGTGTTGATACTGATTCGATAGTAAGTGGACATGATTGACGTGTTTGAGTTGTAAAATTTACAATCCTGATACAAACCAAATGTTTGCTGCAACAGATATCAGGGCAGGAGTCAACACGGAGCGGTGATGCATTGGAAGGGATTATTGATCCCTCGAACGGGGGTCTGCTAGACGATAAAGCTGGCGGTAGACTTCTGGCAATCAGCCAGAAGGTAGCGAAGAACAAGGACACCGTCCTGGCTGGTAGAATTTGCCAGGTATTGCAGCAGACCTCGCGGACCAAAGCAGGCACTTTCGAAACGTATGTTCAACTCAGATTGGCTGTTTTAGAAGGTGTTTAATCTCAAAGGCCTATTATTCCCGATAGGTTCGTCAACGTAGGACATAAATTTTTCACCCAGCGTCTAAGAGGTTGGCTAGTTACTGCGATGCAGGAGCAGAACGCAGATTTGGTGTTGGAGATAGTCAAGGTCTTAAATTATTTTTTTGGCAAATATGTCGCATCTATCCTAAACCGTCAACTGTCTTTGTATTTTCTAGACGTATGATATTCTACCACCCACTGAAGTCACCCCAGAAGAGAAATTCTATCGGTTAATTCACAAGATCGCTAAAGAATGGCCCACCTCTGGTAAATTTGTCGCCACTTATTTGAAATTTTAAGGATGATAAATTTCTAACTTTTAATATAGATGTAAAATCAGCCGCGCTTGCATTATCTAAAAAATGGAGAAAGCCTCCTTTCTTTTCTGCTAAATCGTCTACCGATGATGCCACTGTCCAAGATGCCATTGGGAAGAAGAGAACTAGGTTTGTTGTAATAATTGGAACTTTACATATTTTGCTTTCTAACAGTTGCACAGTTCTGCTGAACCCGCGGACGACGATGTTCAAAATAAGAAAACGAAAATTGATGAGCATAATGATCCGAAGAGATCCAGGTTGGTTGAAATCTCCTACTCATGATCATTGTCATCATCATATTTAACATAGTTTGCGGTTGATAGGTCGAGTGTAGACACGTTGCTTCCTGCTAAGAGACAGAAGAAATCGGAAGAGCAGGTATCAATCGCTTCTTCTTCTGTTTGATTTTAGGTGGATGATAATGGCTAGCATGTTCATTAATGTTTCTCAATCGTAGGCACAAGAGTTGAGGAGAACACCGCAGATAAGCCCTCCCGCAGTGGCTACTAGTGGGGCCTTTTTCGACCAAATCGCTAGTACTGCAGTGGAAGTAAAAACTCGACCCATCAGCGCGGCAAAGCCTCGTGTTGTTCCAAGCGCTCCTAAAATCTCTAGAATAGAGACGAAACCGACACCGACATTGGAATCTATCGCAACCCCCCTTGTATCGATTTCAAACCCCCCCAGCTCCGCTGAGCGATCGGAACACTCACCTACGCCTGAAACTGGCGCAACATCTGCAAGTGGAATGACGGGAATGTCAGATTCCCCAAGTAGGAGCGAAGGTACTTCTTCCACAGAACTGCCAGTTAAGGCGGAAGCACCCTCCCAACCCGTCGATCAGTCAGCCGCTGCTCGCGGTGTCCGAATCCGCAAACGTGAGAGGCAAGTCGACGAAACCCAATCTGGGATGGGGACATCAGCCATTGGCGATGTGTCTGGCACAAGTACCGTGGTCAAACCTATTCTGCGGAAAGCAGGAGAACAAAAACCCGTCAAGAAAAAAGTAGTTTGGAGAGAGAAAATTGCGGACATTAGGGAATTTAGCAATGATATGCCTCAGGAAGAAAGCGAAATAGTATGTTTGCGTCTCAAACTTTATCCTGATGTCGTACATTGTCTCATACGTTTTGTAAACAGCAAACTATACGGAGGGATCTCAAAAGTGCGAAAGATTTTGACCGCGAAGAATGGCGGAGAGCATCAGCTAAAGAGACAATGGAACCTACAACACCTTGGACGGAACCCATCAGTATGTCTTCAACTTTAGTCAGAGGATTGGGCATAAAATTCTTGATTAACAATGCTTTCTGTCGCTTCCGTTCTCAGCTTTTAAGTTTGAGACTCCCAACCGAAAGGAAACTGTCGAAGCCACTCAACAGACGAAGCGAGAGAGTCATATACTTGGAGTTTCACATTTTGCCAAAATACCCGACAACCCTGGCAGTATTCATGTGGACGAGCTGGTCGATCCAAATTATACAATCAAGAAGGGATTATTGGATACGGTACGAATTGCATATCAACTTTTATTCAATTCATTATACTTGACGTTATTTTTCACAATGTTAGAAATCGCAACTTGACTCGATGAGACAACCTGATACCCATCCAATGCTTCCTCTGCTAAGTTTTATGCAACCACCAATGTCTATCTCTAACGATGGCATTACTCAACCCGCTGTTGGGCTTTCGTCCGGCACATTACCCATGTTTACTGCAACAGACTTGAACAGTTTACTGCAAATGGTCAATGGATTATCCAACACAGGGGCCGGTAACATCAAGTATGTAACTCTAATTCTCACAGTTCACACTTTCTACTTAATTGTGCGCTATATTGAAAGAAATGTTTGCCCAAGAATGTACATTTGCATATACTTTTGTTCAAACGCTGCTGCGTTTAATCTTTTGTATTGCTTTGGACCAGCGAACGGCAACGACTATACATTTGTGTTTAGCGCACTTTTTGAGCTTCTCTTTTCCAATCATTCAGGATTTTTGTTATTGGAATGCAAAGTTACCCCGAATCGGGCGCTAACATGAACAATCTCTTCCACTTCCTTGTTTCGTTCTTATAGCCCTAACCCATTTCCATTGAATCCTACTCCAAATCCGATACCTGAAAGTTTGGCCAACCTAAGTGGCGTGCCAGGTTTTCCTGCGGCTGCTCTGCTTGCCGGAGTTGGAAACCTGGCAGGCTCACAACATCTGTCTGGCTTCGGTGCGCCCGTCGGAAATACAGGAGCCCCAAAGACGGATAAAGTATGTTCACTAATTCTCCATGGTCTGAATTAAATTCGTGATTATTTGCTTCATACTGACTTTTTTTTTACCTATACTTAGAATTCAGTCGAAAGTAGTAGAAGTGGGTCAAGGGGGTCATTTGGCCGAGGCGGGCATAGGGGTGGACGAGGTTTCGGTAACCCGAAAGGCGGCAAGAGGAGTCGGAGTAGAGGCAAAAAATAAAGAATAAAGAAATTATTGATGACGCTATGGTCGCAGGATGTGATTATCCCTAGTCCCCGTACGACGTATAATCTTTGTGCAGCTAGCACCAACGAGAACCCAGTCCAACCATGATCGGTATCCAATATCCATTAGGAGTAATTTGTGAGAACTTTTTCTAAACGCTAACAAGTGCTTTTAAGTCGCACACACGCCCTCCCATTCATTAATACACCCTAATACTAGCAAAACAGTAAATGCTTATTTAGGAAACGGTTCGAGGGCCGGGCGCAGAGTTGGTGCGACGACGCAACGCGATGGACAATTGGATTGAAGGTCATTCCCATGATATCAACCGCACAAAGATACGGCAATAACACTGCATCGGCACAGACTGACTGAGTACACTGCTGTCTATTTATACACTATCGGTATATAGAATATACGCAGACAAAAATAGTCTTCGTAGACAACTGCGAAATCAGAGTAGCAATCCCCGTCGTCGCCGCATAATCACATCCAAACCCTCAAGTCTTCGCCACTTCCATGCCCTTTGCCGATAAAGAGGATTCGTCCCTTACAACTCCGCAATGCTAGCATTCAAAGTCACCCTTGCATTCGTCGTTCTAAATATATCATGTCTTTTTACATTTATACACTCGGCAACGCCGCCAGCGCAAGTGGATTTTCTTTCCTCGCTGACGACGTTGCCACCTCGGGCCGGACATCGAGCATTCCTCGTCAAAAATGATACCGAATTGGTCGTTTTCGGGGGAACTTCATCTACCGATCCGAATCAAGCAACTATCCATATTACTCTCCCTTCCTCGTCCAATCAGAGCATTGAACCGCGAGCTTTTCGATACAGTGATTCAGCGTCACGAAGGAAATCGCTGTACGGTTTCAGTGCAGTTGCTGTGAATGAGACCCACATACTATGCATATTTGGGAGTGATCCTTCATTTACAGATTTAGGTGGACTATATGTACTGTGGTACGACCTACTGAGCGAAGAATGGACCGATTTGGCAACAATGGGTAATGATTTTGAATTAACATCTTGGCAGATCCGCCTCTTTCTCTAACTGAGATATACTTGCTTCCTTTATTTTAGGCGATACACCATTAGCTAGGTTCAACCAACACGATGTTGTAGTCGACAACGGAAACGTAACGACATTATTCGTTTACGGCGGAACCAGTCGTGTCAATGGATCCACTTTAGCCGATTTAGTGGCACTTTCAATTCCCGGGTCTCATTCTCCCAACTTTTTTTGGACTGGCTACAATTTTCCTCCAAAGGCACAAAATAATCCCGGTAAAAGGAGCGGGCACTCGATGGCTGCGTATGGAAATTATGTTTTCATTTGTTTCGGACTGCTCGATCAGAATTTCGTTACCAATGAATGCAGTGTGCTCGATACGAATTCACTGAAATTTGTCAAAGCAACCTTCAAAGGAGAAAAACCTAACCCACGTATCGGAGCTACCCTGAGTGTGCAAGGGTCTACTATTATCTTGTTTGGTGGGATCGATCCTACGACCAGCCCTCCCGCAGAATACAATGATTTGTGGACGTTGAATATTTCTAATCTTGATGATTTGAATTGGAAAAAACAATCTCCTACCGGTTCTGTTCCTTCTCCGCGATATCATCATACGTCTATTATATGGAATTCAGACTATATGATTGTGTATGGTGGGAAGCGTAACAGCGGTTGGGCAGAGAATGTCATACATACCTTGGACATTAGAAAATTAGAGTGGTCTCCTGGTGTTTTGAATCCATATGCTGCATCATCGACATCAACTGATACATCTCCTTCACCCAATCCGAACAACATTGTCGACCACCCCGGCTATCTGCTAGTACTGATGTTTGTCTGCGGAGGAATTGGATTGACAGGAGCACTTGTATTGCTACTTGCTCTACTAAAACGGGACAGAACGATTGATCCTAAACCAGCAAAGAATCAATACTTTGACGCCTCCCCAGAATTGAACAATTCCTGCTCATCGTCACAAACCTGTCAAATGATCGGTCCGAATGAATGCCCTGTTCCGAATGAGATTGTTGATGTCGGTGGTTTAACGGAAAATAATAGTAACATCTCTTTACCTCATGAACCCACCAACGATCAACTACCTCGTAAACGAACCGTCATTCCATCAATGCAATCCATTCAATGGGTTCCATTCTTATCCGACTCCATCGAGCGAAAACAAGATCCAAACAATAACGACCCGTCCATTGACACTCCAAAACAACTTAAAATCAGGAACGCATCTTCCATGGAGTTTCGGTTTTCTACCGACTCTCTAGAACGGTACACCCACGACTCTGATGAGACCGTATTAAAAGACAACTTGAATCATCCATCAACCACGTCGTTACCTTCCTCGTCGTCTCACCCAGATATTATTTCTCCCATCATGGAATCTCTAGAACACTACAACAAAGATACCAGTAATAACCCCAACCTCAACCATCCTAATCCATATCCATACACAATCGAAAATCACATCCACTCAACTCAACCAACACCAACTCCACAATCCAACCATACCCCTCCAAAATCCTCACCATTCATTCCACAACCATCTACGTCACAACCCTTTATCCCGTCTCGTCCTCGACCCACAGCACCCTCACACCCACAAATACAATTTAATATCCCGTTACCGCCTACATCAGACATACCAGGATCAAGAGAATCATTCGTGACGACTAGTTCTTCAGTTGGTGGAATAAAAGATTCGGCGGAATCAGTGGGGAAGTGTTCAGTCGAGAATAGTTTTCTTCGTTCTCATGATTTTCAAGATTCTGTCGATTCTGGTAGCTATATTGAACAAGATTCTGAAAATGATTTTGATATTGATTCTGAACATTACGGTGACGGTAGTATTAATAACATGGAATAAGGAGTAAGTCATTGAAGCTTTTCAAAGTATCAGTTTAAACTCTCTAATGGAGGTAAAAGTGTTTGGAGCTTGTTTCGAAACCTTAGATAAGAAAAGCGAAATGTGCGGATAATGTATATAATTGATACAACGATGATTCGTCGTTTCGTGTCGTATTTGGTTATTTAATAAATCCTGTTGGGTTTGAGATACCCGACAGCCATGATATCCATATCTTTTTTATCTGGTTTTATGGAATTGCATCACAGAGCAAGTTAAGAGTCATGATGAGGTAGAACAACAGAAATGAATTATTCAAGTTTATTCATTCATTAATTTCTAAGCCCCAATATATAAAAAAAACTAAAAAGGAAATCACACAAGATTTTCATGATTTTATACGGATCGTTAAAAATCTAGGATAGGTCGTAGATTTAAGTTTTAGGGAACATATTTCCAATTCCGGACATGACGTAATAAGCAAAACTTAAGGAACCAAAAAAGTTAAACATAATCAAAACGAGAAAAACAAGAGGTTTAGATAAAATATTATAAAAGCAAGATTTAACAGTAACGGTGACGAACGATAACGGTAACGTAAGAGTAAGGATAGAGAGAAGTATTATTAAAGAGGAATAATTGATAAAAAAAACTTTCTCGGGTCCCGGTAAGACGAGGAAACTAATGTTATAGAAAAAAATAATAACTAGCGTTTAAAAAGATTGAATAACGAGAACTTTGATTTTTTATCGTCTTTTTCTGATTCAGTGGTTACTTGGTCAGAGATAGTTTCAGAATTTGAGTCTTCTTGGTGATGCGTTGACACTTCTGGTTCTGGTTCTGTTTCTGAGGTAGACGTGGGTGTAGTTGTTCGAGGTTGAGGGTTAGACGATGGTGGATTGTTGGTAAATGAGGGGGCGCTTTCTTCTCATTCAAAGTATATGGGGACACCTGAAATATATCGATGAAGGATTAAGATACTGTACGTATAAAGTAGATAAAGTGGGGAAAAAAAAACTCACCATTTTCAACTCGAGCTGGTTTTTGTACAAATCCCAACAAAGCATCGCTCACCAAGTTTTGTTCTTCCTTAACGTGTTGTCTCTTGTTACCGGTAGCAACAGCGCCGCTAGGTCCACGACCAGCATATCGAACAGCCACATCGGGGGTTTGTCCATGGAAAGTTTCACTACCAGATCCAACTTCCACAGCTTTATATCTTCCCCCACCCATCACTTTACTCTTGTGGGCTTCTGATTGTCTGAGACAAGTTTCGATTCTCGGTTCAACATAAGTCCAGCATCCCATGTTTAAGGGTTCCTCTTGACACCAAACGATATTGGCGTTGGGGTACTTGTCTAATTCTTCTTTGACCAAGTCAAATGGGAATGGACTGATTTGTTCGACTCGAGCGATGGCGACGTTGTTGATATTGTTGGCAGAGCGGGCACGGAGAAGTGTATAGTACACTTGACCGGTACAGAAGATGAGTGTCTTGATATCTTCGGGAGAAGCAATCGGCGTCGATGACGAGGACGAGTGACCAATCTCAGGGATGAGACGTTGGAATCTGGTGGAAGCTTTCATCTCGGATAAGGAGGATCTAGCGAGAGGGTGACGGAGCAAGTTCTTGGAAAAAGCAATGACAAGAGGTTTTCGGAAGTCACGGTGGACTTGACGACGGAGAGCGTGGAAATAATTGGCAGGAGTAGATGGGTAAACTACTTGCATATTACAATCTTGATGCTGTCTAGACATGGACAATTCATCGGGATATTTGTACGGACTTTCATCGCATAATTGCAAGAATCGTTCAAGTCTGGAAGAACTGTGCTCGGGACCTTGCCCATCATAACCGTGGGGCAAGTTCAAAACGAGACCGGTTCTCTGGAGCCATTTCTTTTCACCGGAACAAATGAATTGATCAATAATACATTGGGAGTTGTTGGCGAAATCACCAAACTGGGCTTCCCAAATGGTGAGAGAATTAGGGTTGACGAGAGAGTATCCGAGTTCAAAACCCATGACGCCGAATTCAGAAAGCGAAGAATTGGTGACGGTGAATTTGGCTTGTGTTGCAGAAAGATTATTGAGAGGGACATATTGACCTTCGTTTTGTTGATCGTGGAGTACAGCGTGGCGTTGAGAGAATGTTCCTCTTTCAACATCCTGTTATTATGAAGTAGGTTACGTTAGTCCATCGTTAACAGGAGAATGGGAAGAACAGCGATCAACTGTACCTGTCCGGACAATCTCACGTGCTTTCCTTCCAGTAACAATGTACCGAAAGCCATTCCTTCGGCAGTAGCCCAGTCAATACCTTCACCATCTTCAATCGTTTTCATTCTGTTCTTAAGGATTCTTCCCAATAAAGGATGAGCGTGGAATTCGACAGGATATTTACTAATAGACGTTCCAACGGATCTCAAAGTATCTGATTCAACGCCAGTGTTATAAACAGGAGTGACCTCCTGAGCTAACTGCTTGGGTGACTTGAATCCGTCCCAATTTGACGATACCCATTCCTTTGTTGTTGGCTTGTAGTCTTTGGAGTTTTGATAAGACTCTTCAAGGATAGTCCAGACTCGTTTCTTCATTTCGTCTACCTCTTGCTTTGAGAGGGTTCCTTCAGACAAGAGGTTGGCGATGTATTTATCGAGAACTGGAGGCTGCTTTTTGATGGTTTCGTACATGCGCGGTTGAGTGAAAGCAGGCTGATCTACTTCATTGTGTCCGTGGCGACGGTAACAAACAATATCAATCACGACATCCTTCTTGAAAGTCTGACGCCAATCAGAGGCAACTTGGCAAGCGAAAACAACAGCTTCGACGTCGTCTCCGTTTACATGCAAGATTGGTGCACCGACGGTTTTTGCAACATCAGAGCAATAAGGAGTAGATCGAGCGAACCGAGGATCAGTGGTAAACCCGATTTGGTTGTTGACAATGATGTGGATGGTGCCACCGGTCGTGTAAGAAGGCAAGTCAGAGAATCCCAAAGTTTCATAGACAACACCTTGACCTGCGAAGGCAGCGTCACCGTGGAGGAGAACGGGCATGGCCTTGGTACGAGCGTCATCTCCCATATAGAACTGAAGTGCCCTGGTTTTACCCAAGACGACTGGATTCACCGCTTCCAAGTGAGAGGGATTAGCAACTAGGGACAAATGAACTTGTTTGCCCGAAGGTGTTGGGCGGATATAGTTCATGCCGAGATGGTATTTGACGTCACCAGATCCTTCGGCGGCGTTCGGTTCCATTGTGCCGGAAAATTCACAAAAGATGGACTCGTTCGGTTTGCGTACGACGTTGGAGAGTACGTTGAGACGACCACGATGTGGCATACCCATTACAATATATTCGGTGCCATTGTCAACTGATCTGTCAATCTAATAAAGAGTAATCATTAGACCATTTGCTGAGCGGCGCAACGAGTGATACAAGGAAGTACAACGCACCAGAGCTTTCATGCCGGGAATCAAAGCTTCGCACCCTTCCAAACCAAAACGCTTTTCACTGGCCCATTTGGTAGCAACAAATCTTTCAAAAGAGTCACTCCAGATTAATCTATCGAGGATGACTTTCTTTTCGTCTCTAGTATATTCGTATCTTTTCGGTACTTCGATTCGTTGACGCAACCAATCACATTGGCCACGATCAGGTATGTGGGCATATTCGATTCCGATGGATCCAGCTGAATAAGAGTGTTAAGAATATAGGAATTTATGAGAAATGTACCATTTCACGAGGCAAAGAAGGTGGGGACGAGAGACAATAGCTACCGTATACTTCTTTTAGAGCTTGAATGATTTCTCTCAAAGTCAAAGTAGTGGTCTTTGCCGTGAAGCCGGGTAGCATGCCAGGTCCCAAGGAAAATTTTCTGTCTAAATCGCTGTCCTTGAAACCGTAATATGTATGTTCCAATTCCGGGGGACTGACGGGACTCAAATCTGCATCGTTTATCCCAAGAGGATCGAGTTTGGCCAAATGATGCCCACGAACTTGATAAGCTCTGACCAAGAGTTGTACTTTTAGGTGATCGGCGATTTCTGAGGAAGGGATGATGCCGGGGGGTTCAGAAAAGTTTGCGAGAGACGGAGTTGCGCCGGGTACGAGATTGGGAGGAGGTGTGTAAGCTTGTCCGGGTTTGACGCCGGAGTTTACATTTTTAAAGTAGACTTGCCAGGAGAGATGGACAGAGGAGGGATCTTTGAGCCAGGCATGGTACATTTCCTCGATGTAGTTAGCGGCAGATCCATGCAGGAATCCTTCTGAGGGATTTGGCGGGGATGAGGACTTTGCGTTGAGGGGAGAGTAGGAGGAGAAATGATTTGCGAGTTGATATCTGCAGGCATGGGCATTTCTGGGTTGCAGTGTAGGAGAGCGGAGGCAGGAGAGCAGGAGTCTGCGAGAGGAATAGGCAAACGTCATATTTTTTTTTTTTCCAAGGGTGACGGTGGTTGGTGGTGGAGCGAGAGGGGGGGATGCGGGGAGGGTAGAGTAGGGACCCGAAAGCAAGAAAAAAATAAAATAAAATAAACACCCGGAAGAGGGAAGGTGAGTGTGTTGAGTGGGTTGAGAAAGAGATTGAAAAGAGATCGAAAGAGAGGGAATGTCGGACAGAGGGAATGTCGGGCAGAGATGGAAGAGAGGGAACGGAAGCAGGTGTTTGTGCAGAGAGCGAAAAATGGAATTTATTTATTTATTTAATATTATTCATTATTTATTATTTATGGATGGAGAACTATCTATTATCTTTTGATTATTACTACTACTTATATCTTGTGAATACTACTCCCACTCTATCCATACATCTCTCTCTCATACACTCCAGACTAAATAACATGCAATACATCTCAAGACTCAGACGCTGTATATTACTAAGGAGATGTCGATGCATTGTCAACCATCATATGCCTCGATTAGATATCCCTGTGCAAGATATCAGAATGCCAATAGTCTGATGTTCTACCACACATACTCTGCCATGTATCCAATACAAAGTATCCTATCATTCCACCATTCCATGCCACATCGGATAATTGCAGCCAGCCCGTGGAGTACATTCCCCTTCAAGCCACGCTCATTCCCTCTCCAGCACCACCATTGAAAAGTTGAAATTCCACTCACATCGACATTCCTCTTTCACTCCACCTCTCTTATCACTCACTATTCCCCCAATCTACTACACAATCCTATCCCTCGATATTCCTCAGCTAAAGTTGCTGCAAAATGCCCCTCCATCAGTCCCTCAACCTGTAAGCAATATTTCCATTCAAATCAGAATGGCTCGTGTCCTCTTAACCGCCCCTCCTCTCTCCTCTCAATAGTTACGTTTCTCAGGAAAACTATCTCATCCAACCCACTCACACCGATGGCACCGTACCTTCACAGACCCTCGTCATAGATAGAAGAACCGGGGATATTAGCGTGGATGGTAATGATCATTTGCATCCACATCCACCAATAAAAGAACATGGTGTATTAACACATACCATCTAACCACAATTAACTCATCTTTTCTGTCCATCAACACGGTAGTATCACCCAACCCTCCCTCCCCTTCCTCCGACGCAACGGTTATTCCGATTCAGGGTATTTTGGGCCACATCAACTTGCACAGCCCTCATCTCATCGTGATAACCTCCGCAGTCAAAATCGGATCCGTCTTGCAACACCCCATCTATAAGATAACATCCACACAAATCTTGCCCATTCTCAGATCCCGCTCCCGCCTCAGCGATGAGGACAAGCGTGACGAAGACAAGTTCTTGGACATGTTGGATGGCGTCATGAAAGAAGGATTCATGTGGTTCAGTTATACCTATGACTTGACAAATAGCTTACAACGTATTTTCGATCAAGGAGAACAAAACACCGAGTTGTGGGAAAAAGCAGACGATCGATTCTTCTGGAACAAGTATCTACAGTCAAAGTTTATACAAATCGCCAAGTCTTCTCCCCCTGATTCTTCCAATCACTTTGTATGTCCTTTGAGTCCTCTGTTTTAATCGTACGGAGTTATTGTTCGCTGACTTTTGTACTCTCGATTTTATAACTCGTTTTCAGCTTAAACATTTTATTCTTCCAATCATTTGTGGATGTTAGTTCCTTCCATTTTTCCGACATTGGTCTCTGTACGCTTAAACTAATCACCGTACTCGTTCATATCTGCTTGTCGAAATTCACTAGTTATTTCCACCACTCCGGCGCAAATTAATGCTCACAAATTCACGTACGCTCTGATTTCTCGAAAGTCCGTGTATCGCGTCGGTACCCGTTACCATTCTCGCGGAATTGACGAGGAAGGAAATGTTTCCAATTTTGCCGAAACTGAAGAAATTGTCATTATCGATGACAACACTCAGTTATCCCCGACTAAAAAGAGTTTGTACTTTGAGTGGATTTTGGATAATGAAGAGACTTGACTCAATGAAACAATTTGCATTAGGCACAACCCATGTCCTCTCGTATGTCCAAATTCGTGGATCCATTCCGCTTTACTGGCGTCAACGAATCAACGCTCGGTATACACCTATCCTGGAAGTGATGGACCGCCCTGATACCGTGAGTCATGCGCTTCTTGCGTTGGCAACGCGACATGTGAACATCCTTTGACAATTTATTACCTAGCACAACACCTTTAAAAGACATATCGAATCTAATTTAAATAAGTATGGAGAATCTCAAGTTCTAGTGAATCTGATTAACAAGAAGGGATACGAATTACCCTTGGGAGAAGAATTCAAACGACAAATTGAATTGTTGGGAGACCAACGAGTAAAGTAAGCGCCGCCATTAAAACCTCAAGTCAATGGATGTACAATCTAAACGTCATTTTATCTAGATATACTCATTTCGATTTTCACCATGAATGCCGCAAAATGCAATGGCACCGAATTCAACTCCTCCTTGATCAACTCTCTAATGATCTTACCCACCAGTCCTATTTTTCGGCAGCATTTGTATCTTCTCCGTCTGCTCCTCTCTCTCCGCCCATATTCAAAGACGTCAAGATCCACAAGAAGCAAATCGGTGTCATAAGAACAAATTGTATCGATTGCTTGGATAGAACGAATGTAGTTCAAAGTATGTTTGCTAAAAGACTCTTGGAAGTCATGTTGAAAGATGTCGGCGTCATGAGGGAGGGCCAAACGGTAGAAGCCTGTAGCAAAGACTTTGAACATATCTTTAAAAATGGTACTTGTCAATCATTCCAGCGATTTATTCCTGTCCTTCGGTGTATAGCTAATCAATTTTACTTCTTCTCTCCCTCTACCTTCATACTGTATCTGTTTACTTTCGTTACCTCAAAAGTCTGGGCCGATAACGCGGACGCTATTTCAACACTCTACAGTGGCACAGGTGCTTTAAAAACCGATTTTACTCGAACCGGTAAACGCACAAAAGCTGGCGCGTTAAAAGACGGCTACAACTCTGTCATTCGTTACATCAAAAACAACTATTTAGATGGAGAACGACAAGATGCTTTAGATTTATTGTTGGGTGTTTACGCCGTCGGAGGAGACGAAGCCGGAAAGAAAGAAAGATACGTCAGAGTTCAATTAGACGAAAGAATGGAAAGAAAAAACAATGCAGTCATCATGGTTCGTTTCTACTCTTAACTTCCTCCTCATCCTCCTCATCCTCCTCCTCTACCCCTCCTAACCATTCTTTCCTTTTCCTCCACAAAACACAGACTCTAGCATTCCCCCTCCTCCTTTTGACTATCCTGACATTCGATCTTTTAACGTCAACCTCCATAACCACGTTCGCCCGTCACGTAGTAGCTAGTGTATGTTTGTTGATTGTGTTTTTTAAAGTTATGATTTCAAAGTTTGGTTCGGATTTGGTTAGTACGCCGAGGTTGGTGCCGCCTGTGAATATTAGGTTGGATTATGAGTGGGATGCTCGTGGGGGGAAGGGAGGAAAGGGAGGGGCTTTCAGAAAAGTAGGCATAGTGATGGGTGGAAGGAAATAGATTGCGTAGTATCTTGAATCGTTGCCTGTCATGTCACCTGATGTTTTGCGGTCAGATGTTTAATCGCTTCAATGCGGGTTGTCTTTTTCTCACCGTACTTTCCTTGCTGGCTTCTGAAGTCGGGGTTTTGCCCGCCTCGATTTCTTAGAAGGCTCTAGACTCAAACTATTACATCTCTGTTATGAACTTATTTGCACGCGTACTGAACATTTCATACAGTTTTCAAAATTCATCATTACACTGGAGTGGGAACCGTCACTTGTACGGGTGCGCATTCAGACAGAAGTACCGGTATATGAATTCGCCAGGTGCACATCCGGTAATAGGTTCAACACTCTCATTAAGGTATTTTCACTTGTGAAAATCAGTCGTGGCTTATATCCAAACGACCAGTTACCTTGCGCTGGGTCGAGAATGACAATCCATCCTTCCAAATGATAAAAATCTTACGGAACCATGTACCGAAAGGTAGAACAAACCAGTTTTGAAGTGAGGTAATGTTAAAACAGTGCATACAAATATGACATGCCACCATATAGCTCCTCTTCACAGATCGCCAATAATATCACTGCCGGATTTGGCCAGACCTAGCATTAGAGTTTTCGGCTGAAAAATTATTCATGTGCAATATGGCGAACGGAATCATATAAAAGATTTTCCTCACACCTCAACCGCCTCAGCGATTGAGAATATCACAATAGCCAGGGACGATTGTTCGCGAGCGAACGATATTTTATTGCGAGAGACTCACAAGTTACTCTACATCGGCTGAAAAATACAACTCCCAACTGCGCAAACTCATTCAAGTGCTCCACTCACTACGATAGCTACCTAACGGTGCTCAACTCATCTCACCAAATCTTCGCTAACAACACTTTTACCAATCCTTCCTCCTTTAACTAATTCTCGAAAGGCGATAGCGTTCTCGGTGATCTCGGATGATAATCCTAACCATTATGACAATCAGTTCATTGAACTATAGGGAAAACAGTGAATTGGATATACCGGCAGATTTGGCAATTTCAATACCGAAGCTGGACTCCGCCGGACCACGACGAAGTTCATAATCCATTGTCAGCCCCTTTTCCTAACGATTAAGAGCGAAATGAGAAATTTGTGTAATTGCAAGATATGATATCAGTAGCTACCATTTCTACTGGTTTCGTATGCCAAAACTGCACCCTGCGGTGAGTTATATCGTTCAAAACTTTGGGTATTAGCCAAGAAATGTCGTGTTGATGTGAAGAAACGAGAATTCGACAGTTGATATAAGTGACTAGATGCTGAATAATGGAAAGCGATAATGCGGTTCCATCTTCGACCGAAGTTCCACGGCCGAGTTCATCAATTATCAGCTGCAGATAGTTGACCCATTGTTAAATAACGTGAGTTTGTAAATTGCCATAGTTAATATACTGAGATATTTACTAGCGATTTCGGAGTTGCATGAGATATCATTTTAGCCAGATCCTTCATTTCAATCGCAAAAGTCGATAGATCTACGGAAGGAATAAGGTTACGGAAAAATATCGTTTATGAAAGCTGAAGGACACGCACTCAACCACAAATCGTCATGCGAGCCCAACTTCCGGTATCGTCGTTATTGCGAAACAAGTGTAAAAGAATAGCATGAGATTGCGGTAGCAGGAAATTGCAATAATGAATGTAAATTTGGCTAACCCTTGTGTATATCGCATCCTTGTAAAGAGCGTCAGAAAGCATGTTATATCAATTCGGTTGTACCGCAGTGACATAATACAAACCACGATTCCCAATGAGGCGTCCTCAGCTGGGACAAAACAACCAATCTGGGCCATAATATGGATCAACGCTACTTGCTTGAGAAAAGTCGACTTGCCTCCCATGTTAGGCTGAATGAAACAGGCGGATAAGTTCAGTGTTAAGGAAAGAGATCAAGATAATTGTCTTACTCTGCAGAAGAGAAAAAAATTCAGTACCATATCTCAGTCTCAAATTTGAATCGAATACCAATATGGGAATGTAATTACCCTGTTATTAGCCATGTTCCGGCGATGTCAGGATTCAATTCACAATCGTTTCTAATGTATTCTGCCCCACGGCTTGTTTGCGACAGGTGCCCAATCGGATGCCAGCCTTTCTTAATGACAGATGAGGTACTAGACGCAGTGCATTATTCGCATGTTTTCTTGGGCACAAGCATACTATAACTGATTACAGGACGAAACAAACACGAAACAGCAACATACCCGTTGTGCATAGAAGGACGAACGAAACCATGTTCTACCGCTAGCTTAGCAAACGAAGACGCAATGTCTAATTCGGCAATCGCTTTTGCTGATTTCTCAATTTCTTTCCTATGATCTAATATCTATTCATATATATATAATCGGTTAATAATAACTTCTCCATGCAAAATAATGAAAATAGAGGTAACCAGTTGTTGCAATTGGCGAAGCATCGTCGTCTCGTATTCGGAAATTTCGCTACTAATTGCCAACAATTCATCCACATACTCCGCCCATTTCTAGGTGTAATTTTAGTGTAGCTGCATCTCCCTGGTGGCTTAAAGGAACATGTAGTACCTTATACCACCACAATTGTTTCGTCTTGTGATTTTTTACACATCTCCAATCTTCTGGATTTTTCATATTCTTTACATAATCCGATAGTTTTTTGCTGTCAGTCTTAGATAATTCAATGACTGGTCCCTCTGTTGGCCGGAGAGAAAATTTTGCACTTTTTAGCTCTGTGAATGATGTATGAATTAGGTCCGATACTAAAAGACGCGTTCACAACAAAAACGAACCAAAGTCACTCGTGAGAATCTCCTTTGAAGCTTGAAGCCTATGAAGGGCATCGTAGTACCGCTCATAAATTTGGTCCAGCTTTAGATCAACACTGTGTTTCGAGTCGTCAATGCTTAAATGGGTAGGAAAAAGTTGAATAAAACCAGGAATAAAGTACCCTTTGCGAATGATTCGTTGTCGGGGGTCCATCAATTCCTGAGGCATGTTATCAAGAGTCATTGTTGCATCATCAAGATGAAGCTTAGTGGAAAGCTCTAGGATGAGACTTGAATGGTCGTAGAGTTCATTCATCAGCAGTCGAAGTGAAGACTGGTTGCTTTCATTGTTGCCACGGTCGACATCACTGAGATGATTATCAAGCATACCACGGATCAGACCAAACTTTTGAATTGTATGGTAAAGTGAGTATGTATCTTTATGACTAAATAAATAGAAATATGTCGTTAATATAAGAGCCAAAAATTGTGAATGCATTTCGTTCATACTAACTTCGCAACACCGATGGACATTTTCTGTAAGTCTCTCTCTACATCGGTCACCTCCTTTAGCTCCTTTTCTAATTTAGCAACTAATAAATGGTTTCGGTAAAAGTATTCGACGTAATCGTGACGCTTTTGAATAACATTTAGGTTCGTTGCGGGCAACCCTAGAGGATGAATCCAGTTGGCATCTTGCTTATCACACCAATTGATAGCATTTCACAGACCAACGCGCTCGTTAATTTCTCTTGCTCCCATTGGCGTCTTTGCAACATTCAAAAATCCAGCCAAGCTACCAACTTTACTGCCCCGCAGAAATGTCTTGTGAATTTCTAGCTGTTTATAGGAAGTGTCATCTAGGTACATGTAATCATTGTTACCCAGGACAGTGGGTCTATGGAGTAATGGCTTCGAACGAAATAAGGTATAATCGATGTATGAGAACATCATACAAAGTGATCTTGCAACAACAGCTCCACCATCATCTGAAACTTGTTCATTGCTCGAGGGTGTAGGTATCGAGTGAGAATCAGCGGGCAGAGGGCTCAGACGACATTCAGTCGAGAATTTCTGGATCAAATGATCTAAATTTTGCTTTGTAATCATGCCCTCTTCTTCTCGTGGAACAAGTAATACATCCATGCCAAGAGTTCCATTGATGATGTTCAAAATCGGGTGCCTTCGCGATTCATCCGATTTTCCATGGTTGAGAACTTCGTTTGGAATTAGAATCTCAACAGGCTGAATCCTTTCAAGATCCCCCGGCAAATCTTCGTAACTGCTGAGCTTTGTCATTACCTTTCCAGTCGATAAATTCGCCCAAGACAGTCCAATTGGAAAATCGGCACCAAATTCATTCGACTGGTCCATCGATATGGCGAGGAGAAAGTTGTTCGCCGAAGAACCGAGATAGGTTTCAGTGACCAAAGTGCCTACGTGGATGCTATTAACTGGGGAAATTCAAACATAATCTTCCATTGCCGCACCTGGAGTAACAATCCTAACGCATTCTCGTTTCAGCAAGGCCGGTCGTTTCTTTGAGGACGGGGGATGTACTTGCTCGATCACTGCCACTGTTTTGCCCTTCTTCATTAACCTTGCCATGTAAGTATCATAAGATACAGTCGGAAAACCGGCCATGGGAATCTGCATTGCCAACGCAGGTGAGTTTTAAGTGAATCAGCCTAATCGGTAGCCGAGGCGGATGACAGATGCCGCATACCTTCCTACCACTCAAAATTTTTGAAGTTACAGTGAGATCTAGCAGCCCTCCAATTTCTTCAGCCTGTATGCCATATAATTCATAGAAATCTCCCTGTAATCGAATGAAAATGAATATTTATGTACCGTGCGTTCGTAACAAGGTGAAGATAGGTACCACTCGCAATAGGACAACGTGCGTAGCATATTTCTTCTGAAGAGCTATAATTTGGTCGTAAAGAGAGCCTTCAGTAGCCATAAAATCTTCGGACTTTTGTTTAACTGCTTTGCCTTTCTGCGGAAGCTTGAGAACTTTCTGCTTTGCTAACAATTGATCGGTAGCTCCCGCATTCTTCAGAGAATCCTTTTTCTTACGATCAGTCGTATTCTTCGACGATCCATTCGGGAACGTGTCTGAATGCTCATCGGAATTCGAGGAGAAAAATCGATGGAATACGCTAAACGGAAGCGTGCGAATACCGAAGAACGAATTGCGCAAGTCAGGCCGAAGCCTGTGAGCAGCAAAACAATGGCTATTTCGAGAAACCCTAGAGGCAGCACTTAATTTTGTACGCAGAAGTCGATGCATACTTTTGGAAGAAACTAGCCAATGCTGGCAAAGCTAAAGCTGATTGCGGCAACCTGAGGTTACAAATATGAGACGCCAAGTCACAGTTGGTAACCCCTCGTCCACCCCGTAATCACCGACCAGACTCCTGGCATACTCCTATAGTTCGGGAGCATGTGCGGGTCGCACATCGTCGTCAGGAGCTGCTAAGACTTGAGCTGAATAGAGTGGTAGAGGATTGTGAGATATATTTCATGGAATTCTCCTACAAGTGATAAGATTATTGATAGTGGAACTATCAGAGGGAACAGCTGGAGGGAGGCCATACAATTAACGGAATCACAGTCTTGTGCACGCCAGTCTTCAGATTGACGGTATGAAGTGACTTTAATCCAATTCCAAGAGGGCAATAACAAATCATAATTCAGGTTTGATCAGAGCAGATCATTATCTGCCGAGTCGGAGGAAATCAACGACATTTAACTATCCTTTATTCTCAATTTACATTAATCAGTAACAGACGACATGCAGGGTACTACATCTAAAACAAGAGCCAGATTGATTAATGAAACGTTGAATAATACACTTAGTCGAAAAGACCGAATCCCTATACGGAGAAGATAAGTTATAGAGGATGTAAAGTGAGTCTGAAAGCGAATGTTGATATACCATATCGTCATCAGATTCTTCTTCGACTTTCTCTTCTTTCTTAGCTTCTTCAGCTTGTGGGGCAGCACCACCAGCGGCAGCGGCACCACCAGCAGCGGCAACAGCGCCACCGGAAGGAACTGACGCAAGCTTAGAGAGACCTTCGCCAATGACCTGTAGACACATAGTCTTTAATTCGAGACACTGGAATCTTGAAAATACCAAGGAAAAAACCTACATCTTCGACGTTTTTGCCACTCAATTCAGAAACGACCTTTTCCAACTTTTCGGAATCAGCATCAATACCGACGGAGGAGAGAATAGAGGTAAGATCGTCAGCGGAAGGAGACTCGTTGCCACCGAGAACGGCAAGAAGATAAGCAGCAATATGTTTCATTTTAATTCTAAAAAAGTTAAATATGATTGAAGTAACAACGTTAGACGAAAACCAACAACGGCGATCAAGAAGTCACTGCGGCATGAACGCGCATGCAGGATGATGAAGAAAAAAAAAATATCCATCCATCATCAACATGGCTCCTGCGAATAGCAAACTGATACAAATCATACATACAATAAATCTGGGATGGGAATAAAAGAGTGTCCTACAACAATTTAAGTCGTGATATGACGTGCCGGAGGAACAGTATCATCGGATGCTCACAAGGTGTGTGATATAGCCTGTTGCTCAAGTCACGTGATTGTTGTCGGTGGAGACTTTGGTTAAGGCTGACGATTACGGAAAAAGGAACCATAGGATAAGCATCAGATAATAGTGCTATCTATTGATGTTGCATACTTTTTGAACTTGGCATAATCAAATGACAGGTGTTATGTTTGCTGAAATTAGCAATGTACAATTGTGCATTAGTACCTATTATGAAATATCCAGATTTCAGGCCACAAATTGCGCATGACCTCTTAACAGTGGTCGCGGCTTGCTCAATTCTCTCACACTCCCTCCTCTTCCATATTCGTCGTCCTCTCTCTTTCTTGTCAGTCGCACGCACTACTTGAACTTTTCGATAGCACTAATGTCTGTATCTGACCGTCTTGATCATACTATGGAAGACAGTTTACGCCTCGAGGAAATAGGTCCATTCGTCTCTTTCGCCAAATAAGTTGTATTCTTGTACCAAGAATTAACTTTTCAGTTTTACAGACGTCAACCTCTACAGATCTGACCCGAAAGATCTTTGGAGGCCTTTTGCTGGCCGTGGTGTCTTCGGGGGCCAGATAATTGGCCTCAGTCTCGTTGCTGCAACTAAGACTGTCGAACCAGAATTCATCGTTCACTCTTTGCATAGCCACTTTATCATGGCCGGAGATGAAAGTATCCCGATTATATTCAGTGTTAATCGGGTAAGAAATGGAAGAAGTTTTACGGTCCGACAGGTTACTGCCTTGCAGAGGGGAAGCCCCATATTTGTTATGGTTTGCTCATTTCAGAAACCTGAAAAGAGCACTTTAGTGCATCAGGTGAATAAAAGAATCTGCATTGCAAACACTAGAGTAATATAACTACATCTAACTTGCCTGTTTCAGTACAAAATGCCGCTTGCGCCGAATCCTGAATCGCTGCCATCGTCAGTAATGCTTTTCAAATTTTCGCCTCCAACGTTCCAGAATGACACTAAATTCAACTTTCCTTTTTAAGGCAGGAAGAAAGGTTGACAGACTGGATAAGCAAAGTACCTAAAAAGTTCCATAAGCTGATCCAACTTCGCATGAAGGATGTATGTTGTTCATTAGTATATTGTGTGCTTGTTCCAATCTTACGCATTATCTGCTGCAGCCTATTCCTGTCGATATCAGACCGGTGGAAATAACTCAACCAGAAGATCTTATTAAACCGAAGAAAAAGGACCCTAGACAGGTATGGATATTATCTCGTAATCTTTGCATGTTCTCCCGTAATCTTGTCTGAGCTCTCTTCATTCGATTCAATGAAAACGTAGCTTGTGTGGATGAAGTCGAAGTCCTCGCTACCTAATAATCCAGCACTTCATATGTGTGTGGCTGCTTATTGTTCAGACCATCACCTGTTGTGGACCACTCTCCTCACTCATGGAATCTCGGGGATCTCGAATCCTCGGTTAAAAATGATAGCCAGCTTAGATCACAGGTTCGCCTTTTTCAGCTATCCCTGTAACCGTGGCGCCACGATCCGAATCCTAACAGGTCTGCGTATGACATCAATGTCAGCATGTGGTTTCATGAATCATTCAGAGCAGATGAGTGGCTTCTTTATGAAATGGAAAGCCCGAGAACTGGCGGCAATAGAGGCTTGGCTTTGGGAAGATTGTGGACGAGAGATGGGAGGTTGATCTGTTCTGTATGTTCAATTGCTTTAGATTGTCTACTTCAGAAGGTATGTATTTATTGAGGTGAGCTGACAATTTACGCTGATCATTTCCAGTGCGCGCAAGAAGGGGTAATTCGATTAGACCCAAGGTCTCCCTCCTACAGCCCTTCCAAGGAATTCTCTGCCAGCAGGTCAGAAAAGCAGCAGTCTGAATCGAAATTGTAAAGTAGTTTGATATCATGTTGCGATGGCAACTAAAGAAGATTGAGTTGATAGGCATTAGTCTCCGGCAATAAATGAAAATACCGCTGATTGTTCAAATATTGCGAATGATCCTTGCTATTTCTTTATGCAAAAATGTCTTTGTGTAGCGAAATCTTGACAGTCTGTCTATTACACCACCTAATACATAATACTCCAATTTGCACCTGCGAGCTGAAGAGTCAAAGTTTGCAATATTATAAGTGCGTCAGACAGGTCGTCGTCAGCTTCTATTTGGTAAGTTCAAAAAGACGAAGATTATTACTTGGGGATTCACATTGCCGCTGAAATATCAATTTGACAGTTTAAGTCATAAGATCCTCGACCTCCTTCACCTAACTAATACCCGGCTTGACCTCAAACCTTTCTTTACATTCTCTATGGACACTTGTCGCCTATGAAAGATTCCGGCGGCAAGCGCGGCTTCGACGTTGGTCTCCTGAAATGCATCCAGAAAATGTTCGACGGAACCCGCCCCTGAACTAGCAATCACAGGAATTCTGACAGCCTCCTTAACGTGCCGGATTAGTTCTAAATCATAGCCACTATTTGTTCCATCCTTATCCATGCAATTTAGTAATATCTCACCTGCTCCCATCGCCTCACAGGCTGTAACCAGTTGAATTACATCTAAATCACGGCCTTCTCTTCCACCCTTCACGGTACACTGGTACCAACAAAATTGCTCTCGGTTGGGACCCAACGTTTGAGTTTTTATCACATTATGGGCGGTTTTTGAAGGAGAAGATACATAAATTCTTCGAGGATCGACGCTGATAACAACAGCTTGGGCGCCGTAGACACTGGAAATTTGTTCGATGGCTGTCGCGCCGGTCAGAATCTGTTTATTTGCAATAAATCTTTCGGCAGCAAACACTGCGTCAGACCCAATTGATACTTTGTCTGCGCCAGAACGAAAGTATTCTCCAGCGATTTCTAAGGCTGTATGTTTAATTATTCCAGATTCGGGTTCAACAATGTCACGAATACCTCCCCCAATTGTCAAGGGAACGAATACAGATTTAGATGCTTCTTGCAAAAGGTGGAGGAGAGGAATATCATTGAGCGGGACATTTCGAAATGATGTGATGTTGAGAAATGTGATCTCATCGGCTCCCTCGCGAAAATATCGAGTTGCCAACTCCACTGGCTTGCCCAGATTTCGGACGTCGCCGTCAGCCAATTTCTCTCGTACATCATATTGATCACCTTTGGTAACAACTAGGTCACCAGCATCATTAGTGCGAACGTCAAGACACGCGATAATTCGCTTTGTGAATCGGCAGCAGACAGTTTCGAGGACGGAAGGGGGAAAGGCTAAAGTGGACGTAAGGAGGGTGGCCAGTGGGACTTCGGACGAAGGAGTAGGTGAACAGGAAAGAAAAGATTTGAGGACCTTAAGACCAGCCCAGCCTGATTTTTCTGGATGGAACTGTGTGGCAAAGATATTGCCAATTTTCACCGATGATACAAACAGCTCAGATCCGTAACGAGTAACGGTTAAGGCCCACTTCATCAAATCTTCATTATCGGTCATTAACGGAGCAGCGAAACTGTGGACAAAATAGTAGACAGTATCGTCGCTATCGTGATTGACCCATTTCGGCGAATCCGTTTGTTTGCAACCGTCAGCAAATTTCGATGGATTCACGACGACGGCAGTATTCCATCCCATATGAGGCACAGACTTGTCTTGGGCGGAGAATTTTGTAATATATGAATTAATGATACCGAGGCCCGGTATCTGAGGAGATTCTTCAGAACCTAGGAACAACGTTTGCATTCCAACACAAATACCCATGAAAGGCTTTCCACTATTGATGTAAGCCTTAAGAGGTGCAGTGTACCCTAATCGGTCAAGAGCATCCATAGCAGCACCAAAAGCGCCAACACCAGGGAATATCAATTTCTGTAGACAGGAATTAGTTGGAACCAGTTAGAAATTTTGACAAGAACGAACTATCCTATAAGTGTGTAGACAAATGGTCCATTACATTAGCTTTTGCAATATCTCCGGGATGTCGCACTACATTGATATGGTAGCCCAATTTTTGAACAGCATTGACAAGGCTTCGTACGTTCCCAGCGCCATAATCAAGAATATAGATTGTGTGAGATTGTGTCATCCGGTCACAGTAATATCGTTTGTAAGCGTTCTCTCGATTCTCGAAAAAAGTAGATATAAAGCGAAATCATCAGTAAAAAAAAAAGTTCGTGTGGCTGAGGTTTCAAAATTTCAGAAGTCCTTGACTGATTGGACATTTCGGTGACGCTACAATAAGACGCCATCAGATACCACGAATCCGTTTTCATTAACATTGTGTTTATTGCTACTTACGGGCATTGTCTATATATGTACTGTTCATGATGATTTCTTGCTATCACCCGAACAGTAAACTTGCCTTCCATATGTCCCTTCAAATGCCTCCATTCATGTGAAATTTCAAGCCAACCTACTGCAAAGGAGGATATTGATCTTGGCAAGTTAAGGGGCAACGGGCACCGAATGATGAAAGGCTGCGCAACGCTGTCACATAACTTCTCTCTCACTTAACTCCGTTACCTACACACGAATATTTTCACCGCGCTGAAACAGGAAGAATTCCTCAACTTCGCTGACATACCATCCTTAAAAGTCCATATTCAAAGAATAATTCAGCAACACGATACATCCTCATTCATAGCAGATCCCTAATGTTTTTCACGGTATATCCAACGACTTTGAGTGTATGGATTGCAAATCTTTTTCCCCACATTGTCGTTAGCTTGAAATTGTATTGGATACTGTCGATGTCCACGTCTTCCTTCCTCGATGCGCGACATATTTATAGTTGTTCCATAATAACACCCACACGTCATACAACTTTATTCCAGATCCGAAATTACACGCCGCATGCCCGGTATCAATATCATATATGAATGGATCGGTTCTTTGCGTCAATGCTCTTACAGACACGTACGGTTTGTAATTGCCTCAATCTACGGCAGGTGTTTAAGTAAATTAACGAAGAAACAAAACCCGCGGTGAGTACAATCATCATATATGCAAGAAATGAAGAATCTGTCAATGCGGATTCGGTGATCGGGAGCGGGAGATCTGAAGTAAAAAGCGGTGCTCTTGAGGATAGTAAGGTTGCGGAATCCGTAATTAGTGTGCGCACAGCAGCGGTAGAATGGGTTGTGGCAGGTATGGCTGAATCAAGCAGCTCAGTATGATCTGCGTGTAGATGTGTTTGAATAGTTACTGCAGTCGAGTGGACAAGTGACGTTGATGAAAGTAATATTTGGGGATTACATATTCTATGGGCGAGTTGACTTCCGCAGAAGTCGCATAGATCATTTCGTAATTCATAACCTGAATTAATGGAGTTATAGATGTTCCGTCACACAGTCGTAAGAATATCAAGAGCAGATCATTTACCGCATCTTGGCGCCATCCCGCGTTGGAGGTCAACACATTGTAGTTCACAATCCCGATTGGAGGTAGAAACACAAACAGGTTCTTGAGGTGAAGTGTAATATTCTCCACAATCACTTTCTAGCAACACTTCCCAAAGCTCAGAGCATGCGGAACTTTTAGGTTGGCCGTTTGAGCAGTCATAAGGAGAACCATCATCTCCCGCACAGGTAGTACAAAAACTAGTCAGTTCGCTAATTATTCCATCACAGAACAATTCAAGTCGACCATTGTGATTACTACTGTTATCCGTGCAGCGATATGGGGTTTCTCCATTCGATGCTGTCCATTTGATAAGGTTGTTGGCAACGACGAGCTGATAAATTGCGTTATCAAACTCTGTAACTGTTGTAAACGAAAGGTTGACCTGTCGCACTTCGTTGCGGGGTATAAAATTCAGTCTCGGAGAAAACGGGTTAGTGAAATTCGTTAATGATGAATATGCAGGTATGAACAACGGGCTACTAGCATATGCAGAGCAATATATGGAGTTGTGAATAGGAATATGGCAATAGTGTGCGTTGAGCATTGCACAAATTGATGCGAAAATGAAGTGTCTCAGCATATTGGGGTAAGAGTACATATGCTTAACCCGAGCAGAACACCAGTAATCAGATCAAATGTATCATTCTCGCATAGAATTGCCGGTTATAATAATTTGCTCGTTGTTCCTCCTTATCATATTGAAGGGGAAGGCGGAGACCGGACGGGGTCGGGCTTGAGAATGCGTGACAATCGCCGACACAGCACATTGCCAGACAGCGTGTGGTGATTTTATACCGCCACTACAGACCCTCGGAAGAGATTTACGACAAATAATAAGACAATATTTGGCGGAGGGACCGGTATCTAATTGAACCATCGTAATAAAGACTGATAAGCCTAATAAGACTCGTCGGATGAAGTTTGAATGCTATATCAAGATAAGTATCTAAAAGCAGATAATTTGCTGTACTGATGCAGCCGAGAGCCGAATTTACTGAGTTGATTTAAATTTTCACGATCACTTTGGAAGGGTGATTAATAGATTTATAATGATTGTTAACTACCAGATCTAGCAGAGATTGTAATTATTCTAGTGAGCAGAATGTCGGAAATCACGAGATAAGGGTCTCGCAACGAGACTAACTAGTGGAATTCTACAATAAAATATTTGGAGCATTGCGAGATCACCTGATATCGTTGGTCATTCTAACACAGCTTCTGACCTCCGCTTGATTTTGACCTTCACACAGTAGGTAATTTACAATTTTCCCTAATTTGCCAAACAATGATGAAATCCTTGAGTCGACCGCTTGGACCTCCATTCTTTAATTCCACAACCACGCTACGCCGGAATCATTCACCCGACCTTTCTTCTTCCATCCCATTAAACCAATCGCTATTGCATCACTATACTGAATATACGAAAAGAAAAAGGAGCAAAAGTCTGATGAGACGATGGTTCCATGTGAATTCGTGGTCAAAGCCATCCAAAGCTGTTTTGGGTTTGAATTCCGTAAAACGCGATTTTGCAATTCAAAATCCGAGGAGACTGAAAAGTTCCAAAAGTGGGGACAGGTTGGCCAGGAGTCCAAAAAATGAAGTGGAAGAGAATCCGAAAAGTGGTGTGCTGGATGTTATTAATCAAGGTAAAAAAAACGGGAAAGTCATGAGTAGTACAGAGTTGGGAACGTTGTATGAGAATCAGGTCATTGAGGTTCTGAAAACATTTGGGTTCAAGTTGTTTAGGACAGGTGGAAGTGGGGATAAAGGTATGCGAGGATTTTGCTATCCATGCTTATGGAATGGCCTTGGATTTATAGTTATTGTATTGCTTTATTTGCGCGGGGTCGGATGCCCTTAGAACCCGATGACAATAGTTCTGTTTGGCATTGGAGAATTCGATGATCTCAAGATTGGTTTATTCGTCTGACTTGTTACTTTTGATCTACATATTATTATTCTTATTTGTAATCTACATCAGGTATCGACTTCCGGGGAGAATGGTTTCTTTCGCCGTCGACGAGTACCGCGTCGTCTGTAATTTTGCCTGTCCTAGGACAATGTAAATGTTGGCATAAGCCGTTGTCCGGTTCGCATATCCAGGCTTTGGACGGGGCTCTGTCAATTTCGAGTGAGAAGTATGGCAAAGAAACGTTGGGCATAATGGTTTCCTCGGAGGGGTTCACGAAGCAGGCGATCAAAATTTTGAATGGAATATCGAGGCCCATGATGTTATTGCATGTAGAGAGGCCATGGAATGGAGGAACGACGAAGCTTCACAGTGATGGTAAGGAAGAGATGACAGGTGGGCTTAGCGAAGGTAAATCTAAAAAAGCCAGCCGAACAAAGGGTGAAGGGAAGATTTGCTGGGACGAATTGGTAGAGCGGAGAATGAGACAGCTGAAAAATGATGGTGTCAAATTGCCGGAACCTAAGAAGGTGATTATAGAGGAAGTTTATTTAAGCGAAGGGAACGGAGGAAACGGAGTGTATGCGCCGAAAGTGAGAGGGATGGTGATGAATGCCACGACGAGGTCGTTGATACCTGGACTGAAGGTAAGGCTTTCTTTTGTTGAGTAGTATGTTTTGATTAATTGTCGATGTGGGTTCTGACAAATATCGATTCCTTTGGTTTGATTAAGGTGATGATACGGCTAGACGGAGGAGATGGTGGTAGTCCGGTGGTATCGTACCAGAGGACGGATGGGTAGATGGGCATTGGAGACGATGGAGTGTATAGTGTATAGTATGTATATATAGATGTATAGACTGTAGATAATAGATATGCCATATGTATGCGTTGAGTCCCTCTGCGCGCGCAAGAAGATTGAACATGAATAGACGGAAGAAGGGGAACGCGTGCACTTTGGTCCCATTCCCTCTCATTCCCTCATTCACTTGTACACACTACTCCCTCTTAGATACACTACACTCTCTTATATACACTCTCACTCTTTGTATACACACTCGGCAATATGACATCGGAATCGAGAGTTGAAATCCTCGCCTGGATCAACCAGCTCCTCTCTATGAACATCACTAGGTCTGTCTGCCCACCCTCCCTGCACCATCCCTTTCTCATCCCTTTCTCATCTCATTCTCATCCCCTCTCATTCTCATCCCAAACAAACATGTAGAATCGAACAACTCGGAACTGGTGCTGCCATCTGTCAGGTACGATTCCCCATCAATCTTCATTCTCCCCTCCTTCCCTCCTCTTCCCACACTTTTCCCCTCCGCCCAATATAGACTACTAAATGCCCATCAATGCTAACTTCCATTCCTCTATTTTCATTGTTGTCCATTTTCTTGCGCATGCTTTAAAACCAATAACAGATTTTTGACTCGATCTACCATGATGTTCCTCTCACAAGAGTGAAATTCGATGCCAAACACGATGTTTGTTTTTTTACCCGTCTTCTGCCCTTCTTTCTATGGGATATCCCGGCTTTCTAGATTGTTTCTCTTTCATGTTTATTCCCATATACACATCGCAATGCATTTGTCACTGCTAATATGATTTTTCTTTTGCTGAACCTATTATCTTTGCAATACACAGTACGAATACGTTCACAACTTTAAAGTGCTTCAGGTAACCTTAGCCTTTCCCTGCCCGCATATACATGAATGGGGGATTAATCCCTACGTTTTCTGCCTTAGAATACTTTTGATAAACACAAGATTCCCAACCATATCCCTGTTGAACGGCTCATCAAGTTGAAGTTCCAAGACAACATTGAGTTTATTCAAGTACGGAGTCCTTTCTTACTGACTGATCTTATTGACTCTTCTCGCTATTTCAATTATACTGAACTGACTTGCCTCCCTGCTTTTTGATCAGTTTGTTAAAAGATTTTGGGACGGGTAAGAACTGTTCCTCTTCGTTTATGCCATTAGAGGCCACCATAATTGCGACTAAAACGCGTTCCTACCGTTTAGACATTATCCCGGCGGCCATTACGATGCTATCTCTCGTCGCAAGGGAGTTCCTTTTGCTTCCTCCCTCATGCCCCGTGAACAGCCTCACCTCAAAGACCGCCCTGTCGTCAAATCTTCCTCGACTACCTTCAAATCCAACCCCGTATCTTCAAAACCTGTCAGATCTCAGCCCGCAGTCAAATCCTTCCCCAAATCCCATTCTGTTTCCACTGTGCCAACAACCATGTCTAATAGAGATCCTACTTTGATTAAGGAAAACAATGCCCTCAAAATCGAAGTAGAAAACCTGAAGGCAACTATTGAAGGTTTAGAGAAAGAACGTGATTTTTATTTTGCCAAGTTGAGAGAAATTGAAGTGTTGGCTCAATTGGAAGCTGAAAACGGGAATAAGGACGTGAGCGTAGAAAAGGTATTGAATGTCCTGTACGCTACCGAAGAAGGCTTCGAAACCCCGGAAGGTCAAACTGAAAACGGAGTTGAAAAGGATCAAGTGAATGCGGTTACCGCTGGCGTTGGTGGATTGGTTGTTGCCGCTGAAACATTCTAGATTGATGTCTCTCTTCATTGATTTTACTTGGGCATTACCAATGCGCAAGTCTTCCCTTCACTTCCAAACTGCTTCTTTATTTTGATCGAGGGATGTAGTCTGTTTGTAGTATTGCCCTTTGCACCGCTTTCCTCAAGACATTTTTATATTACAGTCATATCACCTCGTGTATTGTCAGCTGTCTAGTCTTGCTTTATAAAATAAAAATCCAGTACAATTTGTGAAATGATTTTCTCTCGGCAGACTGATATCCGTTCTCACTCTCTTTCAATCATTTAACAAATCTCTTGCAACAACAGTCACGTGACTTTGTTTATCTATAAGTATTGACGCTCGCGTGGCATTGTAAGGAATCGTATCATACATTATCGTCACATCTGATTCCTCAAATTTAATCACACCCGACCCTCCATCTTTATCCTCATCCACAGCATTTTTTCTCTTTATACCCACCCCTTGATTCCGAAAGCTACGGTTCATCCGGATCCCTGTAACTGTTGGAATTGAATTAATTCGTTTCAATCGATCTATCAATAACGTCGGTCCATTCAATTAAGACTTAAAACGAGATAACCGCCAGCCTTTGAGCCCGTATTTATACAGTATTAAACAATCATGTCGAAATCATTTTTAGGCAAAGAAGCGCCAAAAGGTTTGTTGAGGTTGAATTTTTGTTTCTCGTATGTTTTGGCGGGTGATCCGAGATTTTAGGCTAAGTGATGAAAAGAGGATATTCTGTGATGTTTTGGTTTGTTTAGATTAGGCTGGGGTAGTTGATAGTTGTGCTGGGATATGTGGATTAATCGAATTTGCTTCTTTTTGATGTATTTATTAGGATACATTGCCGGTCTTGGTAGAGGGTACGTTTTATTTTACCTTCTTTGAGAGAAGAATGAAGTCGAGATGATGGATGTTTAAAGTGGTGAATCGTCCGGCGCCTAACATGCACAATTCATCATAGTGCGACCGGTTTCACTACTCGATCTGATATTGGTCCGGCCCGTGAAGCCAAAATGATGGAAGAAGGGAAAAAGGAGGAAGACGATGAAAATATAAATCAAGATCCCGATAATGAAACCGGTTTATTCAATTCGTTACCTTACGAAGCCGACGACGAAGAAGCAGATAATATTTATGCAGCCGTGGATGCTAAAATGGACGAACGAAGAAAAGCGAGGAGAGAAGCTAGAGAAAAAGAGGAACTAGAACGAATAAGGAAAGAGAGACCAAAGATTCAACAGGAATTTGCGGATGTGAGGAGACAATTGGCTACTATGACGGATGACGATTGGGCGGCGATTCCAGAAGCCGGTAATATTGCAGGAAGGAAAAGGAAGAAAGAGAACCCCAGAGAATGGTTTACTCCCGTGCCTGATTCTGTGTTGCAGTCGGCGGCGGGACAGAATGAATTCGTGAATACATTGGACGCACAGGAGCAGGTACGTCTCTATCGTTATCAGTGATGGTTAATCCTAAGCAAAAGTTCTCACATTCTGTATTCGTGGTAATTGCGGTGTTAGAAACTAGGCGGCATAGCGACACCGTTCCCTGCCGACGGTATGGAGACTACAAATTTAGCGGAAATTGGTGCAGCGAGAGATCGAGTTTTAGGGCTCAAATTGGATCAGCTGTCGGATTCCGTGTCGGGTCAGACTGTCGTAGATCCAAAAGGTTATTTGACTGATCTTAATAGCGTAGTATTGAAAAGTGATGCAGAAATTGGGTATGTCGCTGTGGCTTCTGAAATCACTTGCTTCTCTGCCTTCACACATATTAACCGTCATTATAGGGACATCAAAAAGGCCCGATTGCTGCTAAAATCCGTAACAACGACAAATCCCAAACATGCTCCTGGTTGGATTGCGGCCGCTCGTTTGGAAGAAATTTCTGGAAAAATGGTTCAAGCTCGACAGGTTATTGCTAAGGGCTGCGAAGAGTGTCCAAAGAGCGAAGACGTTTGGCTGGAGGCGGCTCGCTTGAATGTAAGTTTTAAAATGTTCCTCCGACGAGAGAGTCTACTTCAAGTCAATTAACATAATCTTCGATGGTTTGCTTAGACTGTTGAAAATGCCAAAATCATTCTTGCCAATGCAGTTCGACAGTTACCACGATCTACAAAGATTTGGCTCCATGCATCGTCCATCGAGACAGAGACTAAAGCCAAGAAAATTGTTCTCCGTCGAGCCCTCGAATTTATTCCCAACTCTGTAAAAATCTGGAAAGCCGCCATTAGTCTAGAAACCGATCCAAACGACGCCCGAATTTTATTATCTCGTGCTGTAGAATGTGTACCCCTCTCCGTCGAATTGTGGCTTGCTCTCGCAAAACTCGAAACCTACGAAAACTCTAGAAAAGTATTAAACAGAGCTAGAGGCGCTATTCCAACCTCTCATGAGATCTGGATTGCCGCCGCAAAATTGGAGGAAACCCAAGGGAACGAAAAGATGGTGGATATGATTATTTCGAGGGCTGTAACTGCTCTAAGTCAAAAGGGTACGGTTTTGAACAGAGATCAATGGATGAAAGAAGCAATGGAATGCGAAAAAGTTGAAAGTATTCTAACTTGTCAAGCTATTGTGTATGTGATGTATTTCTTTTTCGTTCTTGTATGCATTTCTTGAAAGTTAACATCAGTTTGATCTTTTTTTGTTCAGCCGCAACACTTTGAGTTTGGGTGTGGAAGAAGAAGATAGGAAAGAAACTTGGATGGAAGATGCTGAAAGTGTACGCATGATTTTGATTCCCCATCGGTTAGATTTTGTCCGAAATTGATTTGACATTTCCCTTAGGCTATCGCGAATAACGCAATTAAAACTGCCCGTGCTATTTACGCTTACGCATTAAAAGTGTTCCCTGGGAAGAAATCTATTTGGAGACGTGCCGCGTTCCTTGAAAAAGAAAATGGAACAAGAGAATCATTAGATGAAATATTAGCCGAAGCTGTAAAATATTGTCCTAAAGCGGAGATGTTATGGTTGATGGCTGCAAAAGAGAAATGGCTGGCCGGTGACATTGACTCCGCTCGACGTATCCTTCACGAAGCGTTTATCGCCAATCCGAATTCTTCACAAATCTTTTTAGCGGCCGTAAAACTTGAATCTGAGAATAACGAGTACACGCGTGCACGCGCTTTATTGGCCAAAGCTCGAGAACAAGCAGGTGATGAACCTAGAGTGTGGATGAAGAGTGCTGTTCTTGAACGACAATTAGGAGAGTTGGACGACGCGATTAAAATTTTGGAAGTGGCGACTAGTCGGTTTAAAGATTTTGAAAAGTTTTGGATGATTTGGGGTCAAGTTGAAGTGGAGAAGGGGAGACCTGAAGTCGGGAGGGAAGTGTATGCTAAAGGGGTATGTTAGCTTTCTTCCTTGCTCGCTTTACTTTCATTGGATTTCTGTTTTGTGTGTCGCGGGTGAAAACTACCAGAGTTACTGAATATCAAACTTCATTTGACTTATTTCCTTCAGCTCAAAAACTGTCCCAAGTCAATAACACTGTGGATTCTACTAGCAAGATTAGAAGAAGAAACAGTATCAGTAATCAAAGCTCGATCCACTTTAGAACGCGCGAGACTACTGAACCCTAAAACAGCCGAGCTATGGGTTGAATCAGTTCGTATCGAATTAAGACACGGAAATACAGTCATGGCTAGAACTTTGTTATCGAAGGGATTGCAAGATTGTCCTACCGATGGTAGATTATGGACTGAAGCCATTTTCATGGAAAATCGACCTCAGCGGCGAAGCAAAATGATCGATGCTGTGAAAAAATGTGGTGAGAGTGATAAATTCGTTTTAATCGCGGGAGCAAGGTACGAATCCCGTTCCATCTTATAAAAGATTCACCGTCTCCTCATATTTTTATAACTCTAATTCCTCTTAACATTATTGTAGACTTTTCTGGTTTGAGCGACGTATCGATAAAGCTCGATCATGGTTCAACACAGCCCTCAAAATTGATCCAGATTGGGGCGATACATGGGCGTACCTCTACAAACTTGAAACTTCTCACGGAACGGAACAACAACAACAAGATGTGATTAATAAATGTGTTTCAGCTGAACCTAGACATGGTGAAATCTGGACTAGTGTGAGTAAAAATCTGAAAAATGTGGGTAAAAATACAGAAGCAATATTGAAATTGGTGGCGGAGAAAGTCCCGGCCGTAGTGTAATTTTTTCTTTCTTGGCTTGGCTTGGGGTTGCTGTTATAGGTATAGTCAGAAATAGTTCTCATGAAATGATAAAATTGAATATGTGAAATTAAATGTGACTAGCGTCGGTGTATTATTATTGCTTGGTAGATTTGTATATTGAAACATAAAAACATGCGACATTGGGCTCCTTAATTGTCATAACGACTTGGAAACCATCCGGCGAGAGAATGCACAATCGTATACCATTGATAACGACGATATTTATAATTCAGATTAACCCTTTTCAAATCAATTATATATACAAACAACAAAAGAGCCAATTTGGTTTTTACATTCTTTAAACACATTATCGAGGGAACACTTCCGGGAATAACTGTTGAAAAATCACGTCCAAAATACTATATACTAAATGCTGATTCAACAAATTATTCTGTAACAACAACATCAACCGGTTAGCACCCTTTGTAGCGTTTGATTTACCGACAAAGTTTCCAAGAAGTTCTGAATATAATGGTTAATTCAAGTTAGTTGGGTAGGTTATTCATAATGTTTATGTGGAGGAGGAGGTTGGAGGTGTTTGAATGGTCGGGAAATAAAATAGAATCCACAAACCTGGAATTAACCATCCTAATTTTCTTCCTGCGTCTTGCCTTAGTTTTTGTTTTTCATCTGTCGTCATGATTGTCCATGTTGGATTCCATTCTCCATTTGGCCATAACAAGTTTGTTAGGGACTGGATATAAACCGATATGCGTTCTTCGGATGTTAGTTGCGATGAAAGATCGTATAGTTTTCTTGATTGTGGAATGAGTCAAAGTTAGTCAAGATACAATGAATGCGAGGAAATGAATGGAAGAGTGGAAGTAGATGATAGAAACGGTACCGTTCTAATCTACCACCTAAAATTTGTTGTAAAATAATCACAACAGCTTGTCGTCTTAACCAATTATTTTTTTCTTTTAATTCGAATAATTCAATGAACAGATCACAAAGTGGTTCCGCGAAATTTTTTTCTTCGTCTTTCTCCTTCTCTTTGTCTTTTGGTTCGGATAAACTCGATAGCACAGAACTTCCAAGATACTCTCGTTCAAGTTGAGCCGACATGGCGCTGTCCAGAGACCCCCATGACGATGATAATGATTGCGCATAGTCCTCGTTCTCAGAATGATCATCATCCGTTGGCGCATTTGTGAAGGAGGAAGAAGAGACTTGGTTATACAGTTTATCTGTAATAATATCAATGAGCGATGCCGTTGACGGAGACGTCCCTGAATAAATTTTTGACGCTCGAGGACTATCTCGAGATGGGTCTTGTGTCACTACAAGGGAGATACAAGTTAAATCGTTGAACTAGAGAATCTGATTTGGATGCCAAAAAGAGTTATAATAGAAACATGTTCTGCAAACCTTCCGAGCCAACATTAGTATTAGAGGGCTGTCTGGTGAGATTGCTGGGAGGTCTCCTTTTGCTGGACGAGGCAAAAGGGAAAGAGGATGAGGTGGAAGAACCCGACTTGATTGTGCTGATGCTGAAGTTTTCTTGGTACAGAAATTGTCGAAATTCGTCGCACCGACATACATCAGGAATCTTTATGAGTTGCTGTGAAAATTGATCATTAGCAACAAAAACATGGGGAGAACCATTAAGGTTCAAGCAACACATTGTGTTTAGTGAATAGTACCTGCAAATATTTTTCCAATTTTCCTCTTCTACTTTCCACGAAGCCTTTTTGTAATCCCATCAGCGCATTAGGCCGCTTCCTCGGTAACTCCAATGCACCCACTTTAGGAAATTTGGATTTTAACACTTGATGCAAAGCAAAGAACTCCGAGTAGCGCCGCGCAACGATCCATCCTGTCGAGTGATTCGATGTAGTTACCGCATTGTGTACCTCAATGACATACAAAGCGAACTCTTTTGTGCCGTCCGTTCCAACGGAGCAGGAGGTTATATTGATTGTGGACTGTCCCTATTGGATAGTGAACCAATGATTAGACAAACACACAGCTGGGATAGATTGCGAGTATAAACATACAGGAACCAAGAATTGATCTTTGCCCTTCATCTCCAATTGAGTTTTCTGATATAGAAGTTCTTTCATTTCATGCCGGATGGTTTTCCTGCTTCGCTCCAAAACTTTAATGACTTCGGGATTTCTTCCACTTTGAGTTGCTGGATTCTTAAGTAGACTCTCAACAATTGCTTCCTGTTGGGCTAATCTGTCAAGAGACTGCTTGATTCGGCTTATTTCATCAGATATTAAAGGAGGAGACTGTGGCGACTTCTGTGCTATAGATGCGTTAGATGGGATGGACGCAGGCGACTTTCGGGTGTCGGAAGGAAATTTCGATGGATTTAAAGTCAAAATGTCCGAAGATGCGGATGATTGAAGGCTTCCAACTTTAGACTGTACTGATGACTGTGATTTTGATGAAAAGAGGCCAGACAGGCTACTGAAGCTACTCGTGCTCGCCGATCGACTGTGGTTACTTGGCAAAACCTCACCTCGATTCTCGCCATCTGCGGTATTCCGGACGGGAGAGACCCCGGCCATGTCGTTTACATTTTTTGCACCACCCTCAGCTGTAGGCATGTCACCGGAACTGTCTCCACTTTGTGAACTCGACAGCGAGGGAATGTCATCGGTCATATCAAACGACATAATACTCTGAAGTTCAGCTTCGACTGCCTCAACAGCATCAGACGGCAATAGTTCCGCCTCATTAAATTCTGGAACTGCATGGGAGGCTGGACGGATGGCAGGTAGCACGGGGGCTAAGGAATCATCCACGATATCATTCACCGAAACTGGAGATATGATGCTTGAACCAAATGTAGGCGTGGAACCAGAACTTGCGGAAGCAAACACTGGGTTTTTCGGGGAAGGAGATGGGGTATGAAGAGTTTTAGGAGTGCGTTCACGAATGTTATTGCTCCGGTTCAACATTTCTTCTTCGACAGGCGGTGCCTTTGATTCACCAAAATCAGCTTTGAAACCTGGATCCGTCACAAATGACAAGTAGAGATCGCTTTTCTTAAAAAGCGCGTAATCGTGAGACTCCATGATTCCATAAATCTCATTCTGGGCATCCAGAATGCTATCGAAATCACTTTCATCTTTTAGAGTTTCTTCTGAATTTTCAGCTGCTTCGACCGACAATTCTTCAATTAAACATTCAATGCGGGAAACTAACCCACTACTGATCGGAATATCATTTGACGAATGTTTGCCGAAATATGTATCAAAGATTTTGCGGGCGTCTTGGCGAAGAGTTTCAGTGGAGAGAATTGAATTTTCATCCTCATCTTCGTCACCAAGTACTAAATGTTGTCGAAATCCTTCAGCCATTAGCCAAAACTGAAGTAAATGAGTACGACCGGATTGATCCATGAATTCCATGAAGTAAGAGAGTCCAGAAGCGCTTTTCAAAATGTGGAGCAGGGTAAGAGATGACAAATTGCGCGGTAGTGGATCCAGCCGGAGCGAATAGTTACGACGCTAGGAGAAACAATGAGCTAAATGTAGCAGAGGAATAGGCAGCATCCATTATTACCTTTGCAACGTAAGGTTGGCCTCCTAGAGCACCTATGCGTTTGTCTATTCGACGCTTGCATACGAAGAGCTTATTGATGTACTTGCAGACATCGTCAACTTTTACTCCATTGACTACATCATTCGGTTTTCTGTCCACTGAAACTGGAGTTAGGGTCTTGACTCTCGAGAGTTAAAGCCAGGCGACAACAACTACATACTGATTTCGAGTCTTTTTTTTCTGATTTCCATCACAATATTGTTGTGAATTCTTTTTGCGTCCAGTAAACTTTTGCAGGACTTTATCAATTTCAAAAATTCTTCGTATGAGCGAACTTTGCTGACCTCGCCTCCTTGGTCTACTTCGTCGTCCCTTGCATGCCGCTCTAATGCCTCTCTAAGTTTCTTAACCATATTCCTAAATTATGAGCTACTATTAGTATTATTGAGTCTGAATAAACTGAAATTGAACGTCTTAACTTACAGTTCTCTAATGGCCTTCCCCGCCTGGATAATAATGGAAACGACAGTTAGACGTGCGGGAGGTCAAGCATTCGCAGTATTCAAAAAGAAGGAAATCATACAAAGCCGTCGATCGTTCCATTCCATTGAGTCGGATCTGAGAGGATGTCTACAACCGGTTTCAGAACTTTGCAAGCCAAAATCTCCCTTAACAATAACTGCAATGATGCGCTTTTCATTTCTGACGACGGAAAGACCAATGGCAAGACTTTTTGCGTGATGTCTCTGAGATACGCCAATTCAGATACCGAAGTGGAGGACGTATTGCTGACAGCCGGATGAAGTTGACCGTTTCTATATTTGTTGGCAAACATTAAGTGTAATCCATCTGATTCGGTTAGGACTCGATCTTTAGAGCCTCGAAGTGACTGTTCAGCTTTTCTGAACTCCGTGAGATGAGCAACGACGATTGGAACAACTTTTTCGACCACCAAGGGAACTATATCAATTTTTTCAAGTCTAAACTTGATATTGCATAAGGCTATATGTATATTCCGTTCCACTAGTTGCGAAAACAGTCGATCCTCGGAGATAAATTGATGCCATGATGAAATGAAATCCCTGACTAGAAGTGACACAAAGCTATCGACAGTTGCTTGAACTGCTTTGGAATTTGATATGGGCGGTTTGGTAGGTAATCGTCGTTCAGAAATTCTCGCCTCGACAACATTTTGCCAGTTTTTGGTGAAAGCCAACGGCTTGATACGTAGGGAATGTTGAATTCTCCGGCGGCGGGATTGTAAGGCGGACAGGGAGACTGAGAAAATAGTCCATGAGCCGACAATAGATAAAACACCAACTAAGACATATATCATTTGGGTATTGTGTTTGAAAACAAGGATGATACGTCAAAAAATATCTCACGCTCAGTGAACATGAAATATCCACGCCATGAACTCTTAAAGGGAATATGGGCCTGGCGCACTGATTATTAAAGCCAAAGCCATTTTTGGAGTGATTTGTATATTCTTTTAATAACGAAATAATCGTGTTGCTCTAAGTAATTGGTTCAAACTTGATGTCCTGATGTCCCAATAAGTTTGGTTTCAGTGTTCCTACTGCTCTAATACAGTAATACTTGCCGGTTGTAGACAATGACTGATGTAGAGTCATTCATTCCAGGAAATTCATTTTCTCATTTCATATCGTACTGTCTCGCCAATCGGAATTGCGCACTCTGTCCGGTGTGTGAAATATAATAAGTCTTAATGTAAGCACCAATCGAGGACAAATTCCTCCCTACTGATGCGGGTCGCTTGAAACATCTACGTTTCTGGCGAAACGAACCAGGCCTGCAACTCACTAAATTCTGGAACAAAACCAATTGTGTGGATTCTGCCGGAAAAAAAATTGAAAAGCTTGATTTATAACTATTTTATATAAATACCTCTTTTCGATGTTATGCTAAACTTCGTTTCTTTGCATTCTATGCCTGGCAATGAAGTCAGCCATTTATGTCATCCTGCTGCTCGGTGTACTGTCGTCCTATGCCGTTGCGCTTCCCTCCCCTGTGCCGACGAAAATATCTATGATATCGGAAAAATTTAGGAAATGGAGTTTGTATTCCCATCTTACGTTTTGCCGATTATGTTGATGACTGTTTCGGTTGTTAACTCTCAATTTCTTTGTCTACAGAGAGCAAATTTAAAGTTTGCGACAAAGCTGATCCCATTGTCGCCAGTGATACTGTCCCTAGTGAGACTGTCCTCCAAAGTAAATACCATGGATGCGACTATATTCATATAGGATGTAAGTATACCAATTGCTTGTTTCATTTAATGCTAATGCATTAACGTCTGCCATATTCTCAGGGCACGGTACGGATGCACAAAATATTGATTCACTGCAACAGTTCATAAAGCCAGGAAGTCCAGATACACGACATGGTAAATTGATCATATCAATGCCTCATGTTCTCATTGATGGTGTTTAGCTAATACATTGACGTTGATTTTTTAGGGGCCGGGTTTTATGTGTATGTATTGCCAGATGACTATGACAGATCGAAGATTTCGCTCTTCCTTTTATTCTACAAAAAGACAACGTGCTAAAAGCTTTCGTCTATTGCTTCTCATCACCCACAGTGCCGATAATATTGATCTCGCTTGGTCATACGCTGACGGTATATTATTGTGTATATTTAAGAAATTCTGGCTTCTCAGCTAATCCAATCTTGTTTCATTAGCTTTCAGCAGCACAGCCCCCGCTATATGTGCGGTTTATGCAGTTCGAGATAAATTTTTGCAGTGGCCGAAAGTGAACATACCAGAGAGAACATACCCAGCAGAAGGACCTCAGAAGCCCATAAAATTGTGGGAGAACTTAGAAAATACAAAACATTATATTAATTTTCTAATCCGGAAAGGGGTGATACCGCCCTCTAATCTTGTGGCGGATGATATGATTATCATGAGTCAAGACAGTGACGAATCTGACATAAAGTAAGTTTTAATTTTAATATTCAGTCTGAATCTATATTAATAGCATTTGCCTTACAGTTCAAGATCAATGATGATGATGATACCAAGCTCCTTTTCCCAGCATGTTGGGGTAGAATGCAGTTCAGAGAATCCATATGTAATTGGCCAAAATGGTTATCGACTGCGCATCAAAAATATGTGGAGTCATCTCGATTTGACTTTAAATTATTACAAAAAGGCACTCCAGGCACAAGTAGGGAATGGTTGGCCGAATATATTCAATATACCCGTGTATGACGGGCCGACAGGCATGAAAAAATTGTAATTAAGACTAGAGAATAGATTCCACATATAATTATTCGTCCTAAATAAACGCAGTATCGTTTAAATTGTTGGTTCACTTTACATATCTTTAAGGCCTTTGTTGTGTTTCCTCCAAATATGTACCGAGATAACCCCGTGGATAACCTTACTCGAAACCCTCTATGTAGTTCTGCAAGAACCAGCAACCGTTTCAATCAATTTCAATGAAAACAAGTTATTTAGCAAATAAATAGTCTTAAATTGATGTTCCTTGAATCCTTAGACGCTAGAATATGTCAATCACTGCCTGATTCATAGAATATATCCCAGCGAAGGTTGCCAGAATAATGTTCATTCATAATGGGTTATTGCATGGCAGCAAACTACTATTATAAATAGATTTTGCCTGAACTTTCAATCGACAAACACATGGGGACATCATAATTGTCAATTGTTAGCACTTTAACTGTCTCTGCTGACGAACTGAATGTTTTATTGTTTGTGCTATATATTTGATTTCATGAAACAATGCAAACAATAGCAGATGTCATTGCAACGCCTGGACTCAGAAGTCAGTGGGATCAAACACAGAATAGGCACCGTTCTACAGTCACTTAGGACCCAAATTTCAAGGATCCACTCACATACACAGGATTCATAATATTTATTGTCGCTTGGCCAACCATACTATTACACAATTATTCATAAATATGCGATGCGCAAAACTACTTGACAGAGTGCCCTGTTCCCCGATTGTGCAATTTGTGCTCCCCAGCCACCCGACCTGATTGGGTCGCGAAATTAATGAGTTCATTCTTCGAATGTCGTACAGAAACGAATTCAAGGCTTCATTGTGGGCATTAGAAGTAGATGCAAATGGAATCCTCAGGCAAATATAAAGGAAGCCAAGGGAAACGGGACGGCAATAATCCGCAGAACCAATCACACTAGATTTCTTAGACTTTTTAGAACCAAGCCAATCTTTTCTTTCCGGACCTTCAAAAGCCAAACTATATCGTCATTTCGCGCCGTTGGTCATTCAATTTCTGCCCCAATATTAATTATTTTCGCTTAACGACATATATATAACCCTTCAGGCCTCTGATTTTATCGCTCACGCTGGCTCAGTAAACTGACACTTCTGAGAATCCATACGCTAAAACTAATCGATATTCTGATCAAACGACGCATCTCTTATGAACCCTAAATCAATACTCCTTCTTATCTGCCTCATTCTAGCTTTGGCACTTACATCGTCTGCGGCGCCAGTAATTAGCACAAACGAAGCTGAAGTATCGAATTTGGAATCCAAATCGCATTCGACAGACTCAACCGGTCTCTTTGCCGATGTTCACTCAGAAGATGATGATTCAGAAAATACTGGTATTTTCCAAGACTCAGGAAATCAGAGTAATGCTGATGCTGAAGCCGAAGCCGAAGATGAAGGGACCATGGTGGCAAACTTCATTGGATAAATAACTTGTAATATAGCACTCGTAATATTCATTGGAAACAGATGTACTATTTCAAAAGCCCGATAAATGTAGCCCTTTTGACCAAACGGAATAGATTGTACAGTCACACACCTCACAAATCACAGAAAAATATTTCGGACTGCCATATATTCCTACATGCTTGCAAGATGGTTACCATACCAAAACCATCTATTTATCTGTGTATTATACTTGGTATTCACTGAACGGAATGAGCAGAATTTCATAAGGGCCGGAACGAGAGGAACAATAATTCAGACACGTGACTTCCCTCAAAGTCTGATTTCTTCCTCTCGCCCCATCATCAGTCACCTTCGTCTTCAACGACAAGAAAGTTTAACAAAGCAATTCATATAGTCATCATGTTGGCAACTCGCTCTCTCATTTCTTCTGTGAAATCCCGTCTGCCTTGTGCTGCGACTGCGGTGGTATGTGTCCAAACTGCTTTTCAGCCGTGCTCGTGTTTTGGTTTCCTCGACAACACACTTGTGTTGGATGGTAATATTTCTGCGATGACGGCATATGGGGTATTATTTGAAACAACAGCGTTTACGCTTTCTAAATATTACTGCCTGCTTATACCACACGGTGAATTTCAAGTGGCCGGGTTGTGAAGTGGAGCCGTCTAAGTGTATTATATGACTGAAACTAATTGAATATTTCTCTCTATATGTTATATGTATTAACTTCATACAAATATCTAACAATTCAATCATTCTGACGTCGTGGATGATATCAATTATCGATCGTTGTTTAAACGCTTCCGATCCCGCTCTTTTAAATTACTAATGGTTCTGTTGCGTTGTCCTCTATTATCGCACATCAAAATTAATGCAATTAGCGAAAATACGCTTCCGCAAGCAAACCAGCCTCTGTCGGAATAAGTTTTAATTTAACCGATGAGCAGAAGAATTTCCAAGAGTTGGCTCGCAAATTCACCGCCGAAGAAATCATTCCCAAGGCAGCTCACCACGATCAAACTGGAGAATATCCAACTGAAATAATCAAGAAGGCGTGGGAATTAGGTTTGGTGAACACACATATTCCCGCCGAATATGGAGGTCTTGGATTAGGTGTATTAGATAGTTCTCTTATTACCGAAGAACTTGCATATGGTTGTACTGGTATCCAAACCGCCATTGAGGCCAACGGGTTGGCAGTATGTGATATTTAAATGCTTGATACGATACAGTGTAGGCCTACAGGATGCTAATATCTTCTGTCATTCTTTTCTTTAGGAAGCACCAGTCGTCTTAGCCGCCAACCACGAGCAGAAGAAGAAATATCTCGGCCGTATGACCGAAGAACCTTTAATGGCTGCTTACTGCGTTACAGAACCTATCGCCGGATCTGATGTCGCAGGTATTAAGACAAAAGCTGAGAAAAAGGGTTTGTTAATTTCTATTCATCCCGAACTGACGACCATTTACCGCTACTGTATGTATAACGTGTTTAACACGGTATCTTTCTTTTTAGGTAACGAGTGGGTTATCAATGGCCAAAAGATGTGGATTACCAACGGTGGAAAAGCCAATTGGTACTTTGTTCTTGCAAGGACAAATCCTGACCCTAAGGCTTCAGCGGGGAAAGCCTTTACTGGATTCATTGTTGACGCTGATTCTGCTGGCATCTCAGTCGGTCGAAAAGAAATCAACATGGGTCAAAGAGCTAGCGACACGAGAGGTATTACCTTTGAGGACGTAGTCGTAAAGGATGAGAACAGATTGGGAGAAGTTGGCCAAGTGCGTAATTCGGTTATTAATTCTTATAGGTTCAAACTTCTTAACTCACCATTCGACAAACTCCCATTATTTGCTTTCTTCTATTAGGGATTTAAAATTGCCATGGGAGCTTTCGACATCACCCGACCTCTTGTTGCTTCTGCCGCCGTCGGTTTAGCCCGTCGATGTTTCGATGAAGCTGCCCAATACTCTACCCAACGAAAGACAATGGGTCTACCAATTATTGCACATCAAGCTGTGTCATTCATGTTGGCCGATATGGCAATGGGAATTGAAGCATCAAGACTCTTGGTACAAAAATCTGCCGCTATGATTGATGAAGGAAAGCGAAACACATATTACGCTAGTATGGCTAAATGTATGGCAGCTGATGTCGCCAACAAGAGCGCTGCTGACGCTGTTCAGATTTTTGGTGGTAATGGATTCAACACTGAATACCCAGTTGAGAAATTGGTGCGTACATATCGTTTCCACTTCATGGAGATTTCCAATGCAATTCTTGCTATTTAAGTCTAACGCAGTTGTTTTTGCATAGATGCGTGATGCCAAAATCTTCCAAATTTACGAAGGAACATCCCAAATTCAGCGACTCATCATCTCCAAAACCATTGCTGACAAGTACATGTAGAAGTAAAAGCAACCGCTTTCTTTGATTTCCCCTTTCCTACTTGAGTTGTTGTCGTAGTATTAAGTATTACGCCATTATACTCAAGGTGATTTATACACCCGAGTTTTGTGAAAATAAACTATAGGATGTGAATATTTTTTTCCTATCTATGATAAATGCCGACTGCTTTCGGAACGATGGTAGATAATAAAATTCTTGTGGCATGAGTTTCAAATCGTTTTTAGATTGCTCTTCATACCGCACCGAAAATAAATGCAATCATACGCCCGTTCTTTTCCGAATGTGGTACATATGAATGCTCACAAATTAAATACTGGGCCAACTATATCATTTCAATTCTTGTTGTATTTTGATAAATTATACAGGATTCAAACCACAGAGTGAAGAATTACATTACACTATGTACAACTTTCAATTGTATTTATGAATAAGATACATGTAATTATTACACTCCGCTCTGTCGGGATTGAGTTTTTATAAGTGGGCGGGTATTTCTAGTAATCAATGGAAAAAATAGAATAACCAATAACTATGTACAAAACTAATCCTCTCGGCTACACTCTCAGAGTTTATATGCTCTGCGGATTAGCTTGTTTAATAAGTCGATTTTTTCAGTATCGTTCAATTGATGAATATCGATTTCTTTTCCGTCAAGAAAGACTACATCTTCTTCAGAACGTTTCGTCATCTGTCTTTCAGTTGACTCAACTACACGATTAGCACTAGCCGTTGATCTACCGATGACACCTAAAGTTCTCAAAATGTTGAGAACTCCAGTGGCACTGCTCAAATCGATTGGACATTGTACGTCTGCTTTATCTTTATAAGAATATTGGTACGGTAAAAACTGAATAACTTTGAACCCAAGTTTTATCTCATACCATAGCGGAATAAGTGGTTTGGGTCCAGACTGTGTTGCTGTGGGATTCGAAGGACTCGGAACTCCACATGCGGCGAAAACTGTATTAAGAAATCGCGAATGGGTTGTGGGATTGTAATTGAATGTGACGGGGAAAGAAAGGTTGGTGGTAGTTGAAGAACGGATGGAGGTATCAAAGAGTGTGCCATTGGCGACTTGGATAGTTCTAGCATCATCGGCGAAACCCTGGAGAGTAGGTAAAATAAGGGGCATTAGATTCAGGAACAAGTGCTCACTGGCCGTTTGAGCAAGGCCGATATACATTCGGTAACATACCTTCATGTTGATTTCATACAAATCTATAGAAAATCCATTCTCGTTTTTAATACCTAGTAGAATATTCCAATTCAATTTCAACGTATTGCCTTCAAAGGTCACAATGGGTCTGGATTCCACATCAGGGGGCCGTTCAGATCCTGTGTACCGGACTTCAGGGATTTTTACTCCAACCAAGAAGAAAATGACGAAACCAGCAACAGTTAACAACAGGAGAATTACTATAGTGCAGAGACAGCACCCAATGCGAGAATTGCAGCAACATTTGCAGCATGGTTTGTTCTTCCTTGAAGATTTGGACATGAAGGACCCCGAATATGAAAGTGGACGTTTAGGAGGCGGTATGGCGTAGGCTGAATTCGAAGACGACTGGAAAGTATTCTGGCGGAGTTGTCTCTGCTGATAGGGAGAGTCAGACTGGTACAATGTTCCATCCGACTGCGAGAACGGATGGCTGGAATGAGAGCCAAAAGAGGGATGTCGGGTCGAACGCATTGGTGAGGAATTGAAGGATTGACTATAGCCGGAATAATCTATTGCGTGCTGACTCATTTCGCTACCGGCAGGTGCACTGTGGGGTACGATGACATGGGGCGGAGTATACGAGTTGTGTCTTGTATGTGACCTTGACTGCGAATATGCGGCCCTGGGTTCGTTCCTGTACTCCATCTCACTATTCATATACGTGGGCATGTTCTGATAGTTCGCTGCTGAAGGGTGTTTTTGGTACGGGCTGATTAAGGGATAGTCGTATGTGTTACACTCTGGAGGCTCCATGGATTCAGAGCTGGAATAAGCAAAATTAGAGGGTGGCTGCGGATATGATTGCTGAGTGCGAGCTTCCGCTTGAAACGATCGTCCTGCTTCCTGCTGGCTCTGATAATACCTCAGACTGTAGCCGCTCTCTGCCATTTCTATATATATCTTGTCTGTGAAAATATGGCAGCAGCACTGAATCACAGATGAGCAATGGCCGACTTTCCCTGTGCACTGATTGGGACGGATCTGCAATGAATATCACGTGTGTGTCACGTGTATTTCTATTTTTGGAAACCCGCTTCCGCAAGCCAGTTCATCGGGGAACACTGTTTGTCACAGGACATCATCATTCTGTTGCCGAGGGACTTCACGATGTGGAGTGCTGTGGAGAAGGTGGAGAATGCGACATGGGGGTCGTGACCTTGCGCAAGTGGGGTTTCTACCTTTTCTCGCTGACAAGGCTATATTATGGTGGCCTAAGTGTCCTTTGGCTATATCACTCATGCCATGGAGCAAATAAGTATTCCCAACTCGTTAATTTGAAGCTTGCCGAGTTGTTTTGTCCCGTGCTTCAATTGCGCAGCAGTTTACATATTATGAGGTAACATAAAGAAGGAAGGATAAATTCGCAAGCCGTCTCATGGGACTACTATGGAATTGGCCGCTTCAGGGATACTTACATCCTCAACTGGAGAGATGCGACAAGGAACAAAAAGCCTAATCCCATCTTATTCTTTCAATATACGTCACAGTTGTTCGGAATGCAAATTTTGCTTTAACATGAGAGCCTGTGGCATGCAAATCTGGGTCATGCTTTGTATGATCGATGACAAATTAGGTTACAAATCACAACAATAAATGACAACGAAATAGGCTAAAATACGACGAGCAATTGGCCATCTGCTTTACTGCTTTCAAATAAAGGAATTGCAAGTCGGTGCGTTTAGAATAGAATATGACTTCTTAGAATTTCCGAAATGCATGGAGAATATTATCAAACGGACGCGGTTTAATTTTCCCTTCTCTCCGTTGCCTCAACTGCACTTTCCTGAATTGGGAACGGTAGCTGATAGCCCGACCATTCCACTATCTTTTTTATCTTTATTTTCTGCTTTAGTAGTTAAGTTATTTAAAAAATGGGTTGTCTCTGTTCCACCGCAAAGTGGAAGCGAGAAATCGTACCAGACCATAAGTTCGATTACATCGGTATAGTATAAAATTCTTATTTCAAATATTTCTCCTCAATTTAAAAGCAGATCCATGGATAATCATTGCTAACGGTCGAGTCCAATATCTGCACAATTTTGACACCATTAATAATTCTCTTTCCTCTATTTCCCCACAAACCCAGATGTCGACGACTACGTTCAGCATAATTGTCTCGTTAAAATGTCGTACTATCAAATTTACGTTCTTGTCTTTAAGGCAGCCCTTGTCTACCTCGCAGATCTGACGACAGCTATAATGATCGGCGCATGGGACAGTTGGTCTACGGTAACTCCGAAAGAAGTAGCCAAGGAATACAAACCAACGGACTTTTGGTTTATATTTATCAGACAGCTGAGATGGTTCTACGTTGGGTCCATCACCATATCATTCCTATTGTTGGGGCATGATATGAAAAAGGCTCTCAAAATTATTAAAAGTAGAGATATCAGTTTCGCCTTCACTAGTGTAATCGCCTATCGATTTTACACTCTCAGAAGTTACGCTCATTACTGTTTTTTCCGTCAAATTAATAATCGGCGCAAGTTTAGTGATCGTGTCGCTTTGTTCGTTTTCTTTACACTCAAAGGTATGGTTCTGTTGAAGTTGAAAACAAAATTTACTTTTAGCTAACTTGTTACAATAGGTTGGAAGCGCCTGTTGTTTGCAGAAGCTCCACGTCAAGCTATAAATTGTCTTCTTTTATACTCGCAGTTCAAAAATCTAATTAAAAGATCTCATGGCGGATTAAGAAATGAATTCCAATTCCAATTACTTCTTGACGAAGTCATGAAACAAAAAGATAGAGCTAAATTTGGCATGTTTATGATGCTGTTCGTGTTCCTTATGTGGGCAGTGAATGTATTGATGGTGGTATTCGCGATAACTGTGTACATACCTCTGTTATGCAAAATTAGAGGTAATCTAAAGGAATATTGCTGTCACATGATCGACAAACGGTATATTTCTTTTGTTTTACTACGCTATACTTTTATTACATTCACATATCTCCCGATACTAATTCTTCTTACAGAATCGACGAGTTGGTAAAGAAGAAAGCCCTCAAACGAGTTCTGAAACAGCAAGGGCAAATCCAAAACGACCCGTTTACCTGTAGAGCTCAACTCCCAGCACTTGATCCAGAGCTTGATAGGTCGCTTGAAGAAGTAGAAGGTCACTTCGCCAAAGCGTGCCGCAGAGAAAGATTGCACTCTCATTCTTCGACAATATTCTCAAATGGAAGCCCCGGAAATAGCATGTACAGGCCGATGTCGGGCAATTACTCCCCAAGATCAGCGCGTTCAAGATATTCCACATTGAGTCATAACAGTATATATAACTCAAACATACCACAATACAGTCTTACAATGTGTGAATATGGCATTGCATCTTCCCAATTGCGACCATCGAGTACATATTGTTGGACAACTAGCAACTTGCATTCGAGCGCTACCTCATCATATAGATCTTCAAGAATTATTTCAAGTCCTCCGCCCTTCAATTTCGCTCGTTTAACAATTATTATTCCTGGTCCTCAACAATCTTCCCGTCAGCCGATAAGTGAACGATTGCCCACTTCTCCTGACCGTCGACTGCACCCACCTTTTCTGTCTGAATGCAACGATACTCTAAGCCCGACTGAAACGGATCGTACTTCCTTCTCCAATACCTCAAATGTTCGCGATGAAGATACAGAAGGTCGGAAATCGTAATCCGCGTTTGATGCTATCCGGCAGAGTTTTTATTTTATATTTTGCTGCCGGGTCTCAACTGGGTTTGGTATAGGGCCGCACAGCAAAAATTAGATCGTAAATTAGAAATTAGAATGTATATGATAAATCAGTACACCAATATAGACATTTGCACTCAATATCTGGAGCATTCATAAGCCCATTATGTGAAGTAATTATTGTTGCGCACTGGCTGCGATTATGGCACTGATTCGGGCAAGCTTAAACGCAAAGCACCCAAGCTAAAATCACGTGTCGGGGCTGAAAAAATCACGTGGCTTGGGCCAAGCTAAATTAAACCCGCCGAGACAATGGAATCCGGTGCGCCGGGGATGCCGGGAGTCACGTGACTTGGTCACAGTCAAGAATAGTGAGGCAGCCAATCAGAAGCGAGCAATTTCCAGCCATCTTCCTCGTCTCTCTCCCTCAATTCCCTCCGTTCCGTTCCCGCATCGATACGACAATTTTGTGTAGTGAATTCAGCGCAGTCTGTCTCCAGCAACACTCTCCGCAACAGCGTCACCCCCTCTCAGCATCCCCGTCACATCCCACACTGCAATCCCTCATCATGGGCTGTCTGTGCTCCACTGCAAAGTGGAAGCGAGAAATTGTTCCCGACCACAAGTTCGATTATATCGGTACTGTCCTTGTTGCTTTGCCTCTTTTCGCAGTATTGCACCTTCAATTTACTGACATACTTCTTTCCATTACTGTCTGTTTAATCTATATTTCTTCTTTGCTCATCTCTCATGACTTGGTCAACCGTCTTTTGCCTTTTTTGCGCTTTGATGTTCGCAAAATTCGAACTGCGGAACATCACAACCGAAATTCGCTACAATGAATGTAACATCTATTCTTCTGTCATCCCTCGAAAACAGATGTCAACGAATTTCATCAGCGGGACTGTCTTGTCAAATTGTCATATTCCAAAATCTTCATTCTTGTCTTCAAAGCAGTCCTTGTCTACATCGCCGATTTAATGACAGCCATTATCATTGGCGCATGGAATCAATGGTCTACTGTATCACCGGAAAAGGCAGCAGCACAAATTAAACTGCCCATAAGTTTTTGGAACCTTTTGGCAAATTACCTGAGATGGATATACGTTGGTTCAATCGCCGTATCATTTCTGCTACTCGCACATGACATAAAGAAGGCTATCCGAATCATCAAAAGCAGAGATATCAGTTTTGCATTCACAAGTGTGATCGCATATCGATACTACACACTCAGAAGTTACTCGCACTATTGCTTCTTTCGTCAAATTAATAATCACCGAAAATTCAGCGATCGGGTCGCTTTGTTCGTCTTTTTCACACTGAAAGGTAAGATTGCAACAGAGTATTCGGTGTTGTGAACCGGCCGTAATTCTGGAACTGCATAATAACATAATATCTTTAACAGGTTGGAAGCGACTGTTGCTCGCCGAAGCTCCTCGTCAATTGATTAATTTCATCCTTCTATGGGCCGAATTCAACAATTTATGGCTATTGTCACATGGCGGAGTAAAAGATAGATTTCAGTTTAATTTATTTTTCGATTACATCAAAAACCAAGGGAACTTGACAGCCCGGTTTAGTCTGATTGTGATGTTGTTTGTGTTCCTCGTTTGGGTGATCAATGTTGTACTGGTCTTATTTGCAATTACAGTATACATGCCGTTATTATGCAAGATTAGAGGTAATCTAAAGGAATATTGCTGTCATATGATCGATAAACGGTATGATTTTGGATTTTCTTCGACTGTAAATTTCTTTGTTCATTACTTACGTTTTCTCACTCTCTTAGAATTGGCGAGTTGATGAAGAAGAAAGCCCGCAAACGAGTTTTGAAACAACAGCAACAGACTCATGACGACCCGGCTGCCTACAAAGCTCAACTTCCCCTTCTCGATTCTGATCTTGACGGAAAGACCGCGGCAGTGTTACCATCTCTTGGAGACGAGGGGTACTACGCCAAGGCAGGCTATGGAGAAAAATTAAATACATTTTATTCAACTCCGTCTGTCAAGGGAAGTACCAGGGATAACAGGTACAACACTATGTCCAGCAATCATTCATCCAGATCAGGAAATTCCGGTTATTCGTCATCCGGCCATCAAGGCGGGTATAATCCGAATACCCGACGACTGCCGCCGGCGCCATATGACAGTAATTACTCGTCTCCTCAAATTCAACCATCAACTACATACCATTCTCACCCTGCAGCACAATACAACTCAAATTATAACTCTCCATATCAATCGCCAAGAATCATTTCGACACCACCGCCGTCCAACATGGCTCCTCTCCCTCCTCTTCCTCAACAAGCCTCAAATCAAGGAATTGGTCAGCAGCTACCTTACTCATATCCTTCCCAACAACATACACGATATCAACCTGATTATGATGAAATTCAAAGACCTGGTAGTCCAACTGAAACTGTTTACACTGCTTTCACAAGTGCTACGAATGGTTACAATGGGAATGCAGGCTACAGGAGGTAGAAGCTTAATTTATATAGGCAAAAATCCAAATACACTGGTGTTTTTCACTGTTGCATTAACTGTACACATGACGAAGCAAGCATTTGACGAAGGATCATAGCCGACTCAAAGTTTGATATTAAAGGGTGTGGATGAGTGAGGATTATTTCTAACTGATTGAATTCATAGAAATTCCGTGTAATTTTATATTATGGTTATTCTCATCTTTGTTATATATAATTCGTATTAGTAGCTTTGTCAGTCAATGTGACCATCGAAAAGAAATACTTAATACATGTTAAACTTGAAAATCATTTATCATATTTGTTCTGAGCGTCAAGACATGAAGAAGCCGCTCTTACTTCATTTTGCTTGTAAATTCCTACAGTGCATACATTCTTGATAATGCCAAGAATCCAGTTTTTACAAACCGCCGTTTTCTTTACTGTTCACAGTATACAACTGCTCATCTGTAACTCATTCCGGAGGAAAGAACAAATAGCCAAACACAAATTATGAAGACAATATCATTTGACAATATTACATTCAGAAGCAAGCACTTGCCGAATTAAGGAACTTGGATTCCATTTTCGTACGGACACAACTGTATTATCGTATTTTAACTTGTACTCTTTAAGCGATACCACAGGACTAATTCGCCTTGACCTTTCCATATAAACGTTTTCACGGTTCCTAGGGTGACTAGTGGACTTAACGGTTTATCGTCTGACCCTTGACACAACAATTCAATGTACTCTTCAGGAGGAAGTGGGTTACTGGGTAATGATTCCATCCCAGATGTTGAATCTGTTGGTTGAGATTGAGATGCAGAAACGGTTGTGCTGCCGGATGACGGCGAACCAAGGGATGAAGGTAAAACATTAGGAGATGATAATGAAGTGACGGAGGAGTAGGGTGGGGTAATGGAGAGTTTATCGGAAACGTATGATATGAGTTTTCGGAGGCGAATGAGTCTATTAGCGGAAAGGCGGTAATTCCTGACAACCAATCGTGAAGGCAATTGTATATTAGCATTCCCTGTGATAATCATCACGAATTTTTAATAATACAAACCCGTTCGGTAGTTCCTTCAACCCGCTATCTTTCATGGGTAGAAGGCTAAACCCAAATTTTACGGGCTCTTTGTTCATGGATCTATCGTACAATATCAAATCAAGCGCCCAGTGCGGTAGAATGTTTCGAATGAATTCATGATCTTGTGATAGAGACGATAAGGTTCCGGTGTACAAATTAATAGATGTAGAAGCTTCAGGTGATTCCTCTGAAATTTCCATTGTTGTATTGCGGGGCATCGGAAAAGGAGGTAACGGTGAGTGTGCCGGGGGTTGAGGTGGGGAAGATAGTGCATGCGATACTGCGTTCGAAGACGGCATCATCCCCGCAGAAGTCGCAGGCATTTCTTGAGGATGAGATGGAAGTGGAGTATGTGTAAGCGACGCCTGTGATTGAGTGACCGACATCGATGGAGGATCTTTATTGGAATGTTCATTATCACTTCTCGTTTCAGAAGAAATCTTTTTATTCGACTTATCTGGGCTATCCGGAGGGGTCGCCTTTTTGAAACTTAGTCGCCTAGTTAACTTACCAACGAGTGACGAAGAGCTGGGGCTCCGTTTATGAGAGCCTAGTTTTTCCTCAGTGTGAGCAGTATCGACGTTCTGTTGTTCCTGTGAAATTGAACTGTCGGTTCCCGAACCAGTTGAGGCTCTGGCGGTATCGCTTTCACCCTGATCGTCGGCGGGAGGCTGGTTGTACTTGCTGCCGACATCCGGCGGAGGAGAAACGCTGTAATCTTTCAGGTTACTAGGCAATTCTGGAACCGGAGGAACAGTCGATAACTCGGTAACTGAGGAATATGCGCGCTTCAATGTGGGTTGAGAGGATGTTGGCGACGAAGACGACGACGGCACCGATGATTTACATTCCTGAGCCGGCTGTCGCATAAGCGCATCTTTGAAATCATGAAATAAGGAGTATATGACCCATTTCCCGACATTGACTATTGTAAAGGCGCAAAATGAAGCGGTAATTGTAACATAAGTACAAACGTCAAGGCTACAGGGAAACTGTTAAAATATACCTCGCTGATCTTGGACGTATTGTACACCGTCCATAAATGCAATTTCATCAAAATATATTTCTGCATCAAAAACCCTTGATTCATCCAAATGAACGGTGATTGCCTGCGATTCGGCAACGGATTGTCAGCGCTGACCTTTCGAGAAGCAACGACATATTAAAACGCACCCCAATTTTCGAATCAATGCTGCACCAAGTGCAAGTAAAAACGGGTATATCCTCTTGCTGTAAAATCTCGGCAAAATTTGCATGACCGAAAGTCTTCAGCTGTCGACACTACATTGGTAATGGTAATACAATGACAATTTCGGATTTGTTATTCGTAGGACGGGATATGGCACATATAAAATGCATACCTGTAAGATATCCCACAAAGCAACATTTCCTTCGGTGTCCAAGCTCAAAACACATCGTTTATTCGACATCAGAGCACATTTTTTTATTCCACTTAATCCCCTTATGATGGCAATCGGTGTTTCGTTGACTAAGGGTATCGACATATTGTTTTCATCATCCTCATCAGCTAGATAAGAGTCCAAATCAGATTCAGAATCTGAATCTACAACGAATGACACGGGGGATAGAGATGAGGGTACAGCGAGTTTTTGACTCACGGCGATTGACGAATGTGAGGTAACACTTTGTCGGAGATGGCGCAGTGGAGGGTCCGACTATAATATTTCGGTGGGATGTAGCTGTGAGCCGACAGAAGTAGACGACGGGCGGCCTGAGAATACTCACGTAACAGTTAAGACTGCTGTTCATTGTACAAGCCCACAAATTACCCATCTGCGATCCGTCAATATTCTCTTCCTTCGCCACGATTCCAAGTACACCTTGTTTTTCTTTGCATATTTTAACAATGCCACCCATTCCGTGGATCCCGGTACCGTAGAGACTAGCCCTGTCATTTGAACCTAAGTTTGTATTGGAACGAAGCTGTGATATTCCTCTATTTCGTTTTCGATCCACCTTATTAATATATCCAGATTTATCTCCTGAATAGAATATCTCAATATTGGAGTCCTTAGAATGGAGTGACCAAACAGACGTATTATGATGGTTGAATGTTGAAATCGGCCGGTTGGTGTGCAGAGACCACAGTTTAATGGTTGTATCTGAGGACGCAGACAAAGCCTTTGGGTATATTAGTTGGAAGTAGAGTGTGGACACAGAGTTAAGAAACACACCAATCTTCCATCATCGCTAACTAGGAGAGCTCGAATGTGGTCGGTATGGCCACTCAACTGTCCGATTTTATTCCGTGTTCGTGGATCGTACAAGCGAATGATTTTATCCGGAGAGCCTGATAAAACTATGGATCCAGATGGATTTGTAGCAATGCAATAGACGCTTGACAACGGAGTGACAGATGGGTTGCTGACTTTAGCGTTCGACACGGAGACATTGAAGAATGTTGTGAGTACTAGATACCAATCATAATAATGACATTAATAAAATTCACATACGATGTGACGTTTCATTCGGTGCAGACGAATCTAAGGTACAACGGATTCCACCCGTTTGAGTTACATCCCATAAGTTAATCTTAGAGTCTAAACCCCCACTAGCAACCCATCCAGCCTCGTCAGCACTCGCTAGACACTTAACAAAGTCGTTATGATGCCCGAGATTGACCGCCGAAGGTTGCGTTAAGTTTTCATGAAAAGGCGAGAGATTCCACAGCTTTACAGTCCTATCAGATGATGCTGATACAACTGAATACCATGGATTTAGGATTCAGATGACATAAGCTTTGATAAGTAGTGTTACTTACTCGATTGGTTTCTATTACATAATACAATATCATTAACCCAATCGGAGTGACCTTTCATCATTAAGATGTTAGACTTGCGATCACCACGCCATGCACAAATGACTGCATCTCTGCCGGCAGAGAACAAGATATCGTTGGTCGTGTCCCATTGGAGGGCATTAACACCGAGAAGGTGAGCACCGGAAGTACTTGATTGTGATTGCTCCTGATGTAAAGGTATTGTATAGGATATCCGTTTTTTAGATGAGACAGTCATAGTGGGTCTTCACTCTCATCGTTGAAGGACATGTACGATTTTGTTATCCTGTCGCAGTGGCGCGAAATACAAACAAACAAGATTCATTCAATATCATCAACTCTGGCGCTATTCTAATTACCACGTCAAAACAGAGAAAAACATTTATTTCATACGAATATATAGATGCCATGGGGACGTATTAATTATTATTCACGAATTTTAGATATCATCCATAGGCGAATCGTGCCGCATGCTGCATCTCCAACAGAGAATGCGAAGTGACAAGGCCGCTGCCGCTGCTGAAAAGATTGTGATGTTGTTTAAGTCTGGGTAGATCACTTTCTGCTAGGGCTGCAAAATCGTTGTCAGTTTGCTTTCTCATTCGAAGAAGGAATGTTTATATATAGTAATAACTCCGGTATCTATACAATTACAACCAATGTCGCTTAGAAAGGGTTGGACTTACTATCAAAATTGAAGTTGCGAAGACATGGGTGATTCATCGCGCTTTTAAATCTAGACAACAATATCGTCCTTTCTGGCGATGCGGAAAATTGTTGAGAAAGTGCTGCCTCTCGTACCAGTACTTCCGGATCATCAACTGAACTGCATTATAGTCCTTAGCCGCCATCCGTCTGAAAGTACAACGAAAAAATGAACGCACGCGAAAAGTTTCATGAATAAAATAGCTCGAGGACCTTTCTTCAACTCAGATATTTTGCAGAATGGAACAGACGCTGGCCACCAATGTCTTCTCTCAGATTGTTGGAAATTCAATTTGCCGGACTCTCCCATGCAAGCACAGTATCGCCTTAACAATCTCGGACCGACATTTTTCAAAACTTCATGACCGATAGCGTTCAATATTACATATAGCCTCGATATAACATTTTCAACAATCCTTCGTCGTCTGATATCGGAATCAGAATTTTCATCTTCAATCAACTCGTTTAATTCCGCTAACGGTAATTCTTGAAGTTCGGGTTTGTCGACTACTGTGGAAACGTTGTTTACGACATTCGCCAAAACACTTTCCGGAATGCTTCGCTGTCTTTCAGCTTGGCGATATACTGTATCTGCAGATATAGCCGGAATACTATGGAGAGCGGAGAGATCTGCTTTAACCGCACTAGAAAATACTCTGGGAAACGCCATCGTGAAGTTAGGAGAATTTAGAATGATCGTATTCCCATCCGGTAAATACACCATGCCTATATATGATATTCGATCATTCTTACTGAAATCCATCAGCTTTGCCCCAATATCGGATATTTTGTGGACGACAGATTTTTTCCCCATTTTGTGTTAGTAGAGTTTTTGTTTTCATTCCAAGTGTAGAGGCGAACTTGTGAATTTGGTGGTGTCTGGGACCTGGGTTCCGTGTTCGCACTCTTGTTACATAAACAAATCAACACAAATAACCGTAATTACCGCAAAAATTTTGTTTTCAAGTGGGGTTTTACTTTTATCTATGTGTGGGTATTTATTTTGTTTACAAACTGGATTAAAAATAACAGTATTATGCATGTCAGCGGAAGTCCTCGCATACGCCTGTTTAAGGGGAGAGAACTCGCAGGCGACTTCTCGCGCAAACAGGAAAAAAGTTCTCGCATGTGCCTTGTTTATTTATACACGATGCCTCACAGCTTCC
>JAHLJZ010000110.1:62500-71395 GCA_025602915.1 Paraphysoderma sedebokerense
CCAAATAGACTTGCGGTGAACATTGTTGTTTGGCGAGATTGAAGGTATCTTTGAAATCATCTAATGAAACTGATGTTGGTGGGAGGTAAAAGGCGGCAAGTGATGTATTGTTGATTGTGAAGGCGATATGGTGGCTTGAGGAATAGGTTGCGGTGATGTATTGGCGAAGGTGGGGGGAGATGAGGACCATAAGGCCCCCGGAATCGTGAGTACGAGATTGGGTTCGAGGAATAGAGGAATGTAGATAGAATGGATGGCTTTGGCGGACAATGGCATTGGAATTCCAAGTTTCCGCTATAATAATGAGATCAAAGGTATCAGGAATTTGACGGCATAGTAAGTCGAATTTGTCATTACTACAACCCTGAGAATTAAAGAAACATAACTTAAGATCTCTACTCGTTGATAATATCATTATGAGCAGAGATATCTTCAGTGTCCATAGCATCAACATCGGCTGCCTGTTCTTCAACAGTGGGTACAGTTTCTGTTTGTTCACCATTACAGAGCAGTATTCCCCCACTCTTAATTAGCACATCGACTAGTAGCGAATTCTCAGTTTTAGGAGAAAAACATTGCGAGGTGTATCCTAAACTTGAATCATGGCCTGATAGTCGACGGAGGATTAGTGATCAACTGATTCGGAAAATAAACAATTACCAACTTACCGACGATATCAAATGTATCTTTTACAGAAAACGAAATTCCATGCAGTGGCCCGACTGGTTTTCCGGTTTTTTTCAATATGTCATCCAATTCTTTCGCCCTTTTCAATGCTGCTTCAAACATGACCTCGGCGATGCAATTTGTAGCCAGATGAGCATTGATAGCTTGTTTGATATATATTTCAGTGACGGTAGTGGCTTTGATGCTACCGTTTTGCAAATGAGAGCGCATTTCTTCTGTGCTCCAATTATGGAGCACATTATTAATGATTTCTTTCTCGTATGGCAAGGTGGCATCCGGATCACGGAGTTCAACTGGTAAATTGTCGAAAGCTTCCTGTCGCTGTTGCTGCTTTCTCTCGATGACAGCATTGGCTGTTCTTCTGGCGAACGGGTTCGGAATTATTCCCATGCTTATAATAACTTTGTATAATTTTTTGGACATACACTTCGTTTATATGCATTTTCTTGTCCCAATAAATCGGTGTGCATCAGCCGTGGCTTTGCTCGGCGCGTCCAGCCTGATAGTATGCTGATGTAAGACCGACAGTAGACATCTGTAAAAACAGCACAATATTAAAGGTTGGCATGTTTGGCTTTCAAAAAATATTGTTGAATTGCTGGTCGTCAAATATCAGTCAATTTCAACATCTAAACCTGCAGCACCAAATAACGAGACCAGGTGTGAACCATCCTCGAGTTACATAAATGTAATAAAGTGTGGCGTTTGTCTATTGCGGAATATTAGCAAATAGGGCCAAAAGATGCTTCGTCTCCCACCTGAATTTAAGTTACGTTCGGCTAAAATCAATGGTCCTTATCAAATGGCCAAAATTAAGCATCACCTACCTAAGCATTAGAACCGATAAAACGGAGCCTGGTTTGAAAATCCCGAAGACAGCCATGAATGAGAATGAGAATTCTCGGTAGTGAATCCTGATTCTGCGGATATGTGCATTCTTAGATTTTTAATTCTCGGTTAGGAAGATGTTTGGACTTTAATTGTGGATTTTAAACTCGTTCAGCATATTAAAAGCGCATCTAAAAATTTCAGTGAGTGCGAGATGGAACATATGTGCATAATTCTTCAGTAATATCACTGGAAAAAAATAGGGAATAATTGCAGAATGGAATTGACCGAGATCTACTTTCAGAGTTGCTCTTTAACCTTTATAGATTGTCAAATATGAAATATGCATGTTGGCTTGTATATGATACTTTTGGAGTTATGCTTCGTTCTAGCAAGGTTCAGTCAATTTCAAGTATTCAACATCCAAACCTGCCAAAGCAAAATGCGAGAACAGGCGTTAACCAACCGGAGTAACATTTGAAATGTGGCGAATTCTGGAGATGCCGAAGCAGGGACTGTTTATTACGGAATTTCAGCAAATAGAATCACCAATTATTACCAATCCCATAGAACAGATAATATAGGACATTCTTCCATTGCAAGACTGAAGTGACGGCGTTTTACTTAAATACGTATTATGAAGGATTGCATATTTAGCTCTAATGCTAGATCATTCCAGCGAACGGTCAAACATTCCGTCATAATTGGAATTTACTGGTATGAGTCTAAAATTAATAGACAAAAACTACAAAGCTGAGACTGAGGTGGACTAGCTGATCCCGACCTTACCTTCTGTGCAATCTAGTGCGTCTTTTTTTCTCCTCGGTTTTAGATGATTCTACAGTTTACGACCTCGAGCCATGACTATGGCTATGAAGAATCGAACAGATTACAATATTATACTCGGAAGGCGGGGATGAATAATGAGTTGCTTCTCACGCATCATCTGAGGCAGATGGCATGCACATTGGTGTTCACTCCATGATACCCGTTTCTTCACTTAAATAATTTCCTTGTCTGTAACATTTGAGCGAAAATATTAAATTTGTTAAACATTTGCACCACGCCACACGTCACAAATCCTTGACTTCTATTCTTATGTCGAGTGAAAATGGATGGCCCGACTGGTGATTCAGAAAATTTCCGACACAAGACGAACAGAACTGCCTCTGTTATATACTATCTTTATTAATATGTCGCAGAAGGAAATTATCAGAAGACCATGGCGAATTTCACCGGAAAATAATTTTGTAAACTACATTGCAATCATTGGCACACCAATCGCCGTAACATTGAACGCACTTTTATTATACAGATTCTATATCAATAGAAAAAATTTACCAAACGGATATTTGATATTCATAAGTATATGTTTAGGTGATCTTTTGTGCAGTGTCTCCATGTTTTTTTCATCAATTTTACATTGTGTCTCGTCAGAACTTCCATGGGAATGGTGTCAGTTAGCAGGAATACTTGCAGTGGTTAATTCCAGTATGTTTCGTTCGTAGACGCATATTGAATTTAATCTAAGAGAATGCTCTTGTAGGTGCATCAGGGATATCGGCGTTGTTCATGAGTGGAGAGCGATACATGCAGATTGTTATGTCAAAAACCCTCAGGAAATCTCATATTACCTTAATAGTGGGAGGGATTTGGGCAAATTCGGTCATTACCGGGTTCCTTCCTCTCATTACCGGCTCATATTATTGGGAAAGACCGTGTCAAGTATGGTGCGTTCCTGATTACACAGGTGACAGGGCCAAAAATCTGCCGTTCAAAGTAATGTCACAGACGCTCTTATGGACAGCGTTGATAGGGATACCTTTATGCTATTGGAGAATTTATAAGTTTGCTGTGCTCAACGGATTTAAATGGGGAGTGCAAAAAGGGGTCGTAACAGCAGTCGTTGGGGCGTCATATACGAGCGTTACTAATCACATGCAATATGTGCACGATTCCAATTCCAATATAGAAGGAACGAAACCTAGTCCGGGCAAAGTCCAAGAAGATTTAAATGCACAATCCGCGCTACATTCCCAACTGAGACTGACCAAAAGGTTAGCACTTGTGGTTGTCCAATTTTACATTGGTGAGTGAGATTTCACTTTGTCAAGTTGTAATTGAATACATATTCGTCCATTCCTCTCATTAAAAATCCCACTATTCTAGGTTGGTTTGGTTTGGCTACTTGTTTCATGTATGAAACCATCCAGCAAAGCAAAGTGACACCGTTAACTGACTTTTGTCTGGGATTGACCAATGTGTCAACTTGGATCTTGAATCCGCTCATTCTTCTGACATTGGATAGTCGCTTGAAGATCCGAGTATCACGTCGTCGATGATTGAAGGAGTTCAGTTATTTTGTTGGCATTGAGTGAAAATGAGGGCCGGCACCCATGTGATACGCGAATTGTAATTAATCGAGGGGCATCACTACAGCAAACAAATAGAATTGTCATTTCAGTTGATAGCGGTATTTGAGATAACACTGCACACTGCACAGTAAAACAAAACTGTTCAACGTCGATCTTCTCATCCTTGCCGTCATATAAATATCGGGTAATGCCAACCTAAAGCCATACTCCATGATCGATCTAAAAGCCCCTGCATTTTTCGAATATCGTAGCGAGAGCGGCTCTTGAGTCAGCGGTGCCGCTTATTGCGTTAGTAAATGTGATAAAAAATTTAATTTAATTCTCCCTCTCTGGGCCATGTAGATGAGTCGCTCTCGTCTGCTTTTGAGGTTGTGGCTTGGGCTTTTGTTGGGTTTCTAGTACGACAACGGGTATCCCTACAGCATTTGATTCCGGCATTGCTATTCAATGCATAACAGAAGGAACCAGACAACAGAAACAGGCTACTTCCTTTCTTGCTGTGACCAAAAACAACCTGACGCAACAAGCAAATTCAGAACCCATGAAATGACCTGGAGTATCCCAAATACGAAATGTGTTGAGAGGAAAGATTCATACCAGCTGCTGCTTCATACACAATATATATTCCTTGAGCATACCCACCTGAAATATAGAGCCGAAACATATTTGAAGACTGGTATTAGGATTGATTAAACCCACCGACATAGAACTGAATGACCAACAGTGACAAATGTCTGGTCAACTCGACTTGAGACCGCAAAGCAGTTTTTCGGCTGAAATCATCCTCTAGCCTGCTCACAATAAGCTTTTTAATTTTCAAAAATGGAATTCATACCAGCTTTCAGCATCGTTGACCTCCAAGATGGTCCGAACACATCTGCATCAAACCCTTTCTCCAAACCCGATATAAACCCATCCAAGATGGCGAATATGAATATACTTCAATAACTCATCGCAATCACTTTCATAATTGACCGAACTAGAATGTTTGCTGACACTGTACACGGGATGTGCCTGATAGTGGGATTGGTGAAGCCAGGATAACAATCAACTTCAATCGGCGAGCAAGATAGCATGTTTCGGTCAGGCGAGGAACGAAACCAACGAAGACGCAGATATCTCTGGTAATAGCAACTCTTGGTATTATCTGAGTTGTAGTGAGAGTATCGAGGATTTGCAACATGAAGTTAAGTTACGCTGACAAAAATCAATGGTCCTCATCAAATCGCTGAAAGAGAACATCGCCTTATATCCTAAACGGTGGTCTGTGTTATAAAGCCTGAAGACATGAATGGCAATGAAAATTGTTCGTACTTAATCCCTCTTCGAGTGTAAACCGTTCCGCAGATTGGATTGCATGTATATTTGAACAGGCGATGACATATTTGCATAGTTCTTCAGTAATATCTATGGAAAACAAATAGAGAATAATTAAATATTAGATGCAGAATGGAATTGCCCGAGATCTTTTTTGTCAAATTCTTTCACTCCCGTGATGTCTCTCGCCAGAATTCTTCTTTTCGAATTTGCATCGCATCTGCATTATTTCTCCTGCCCCTTTTTATCGACGATAATATAAAGATGGAAGAAAAGCAGAATCCGTTAGCTGTATCGCCGACAGCACCGCCGGCAGCATCACCCTCTGGCAATCCTTATGCTCAACCTCCGCCGTATGTCCAGACTACCGCTGTGATGCAACCATATCCTGTCGCTCAACCATATCCTGTCGTACAACCGTATCCCGATGGCAGTCAACCTTATCCACCTCAGCAGGTTCCTCAGCAGACATATCCTCAGCAGTACTATCCGCCGCAGCAAGGGTATCCCGTCGCTCAACAACCTTATGCAAACTATCCAAACCAACCTCCTTTCAACCCCACTGCTGCTGGCCAACCTACTGGCCAGTTTCCTCCGCAGCAGCAAATTGGCAATCCCCTTGATATTTTTTTACAGACCCCTGCTATTTACAGTTTCGTATCTTTTATCCATTTTTTTCAGATTCTTTACGGTTCACGATCATGAGATTAGTTTTTTGACAGATGCATCGTTTGTCCACTTTGTTCCTTTATAGTAAGTCAGAAGCTGGAGGCGCTCGAAGTTATCCTCGGTTGGGAACAAAACAATGGATACAAATGTTATCCTGCTGACAAAGATGAAAATCCCTCTAAAACCCCTATCGCTGTTGCCAAAGAAAAATCAGGAATTCTAGAAAGACAGTGCCTCGGTGAGTTTTCTTCCCTCTGCCAGTTTAGCTAGACGTTGCCCGTTTATGGAATAAAGCCCAATCTAACTGATTGATATGTCTTACACTCATCTCAAATCAACTATATAATAACCTCCGCGGCACTATTCGTTTATACCAATCTTTATGCGAAATCATAGGCCGAGCTAGACCGTTTAAACTTTCTTGCGCTTCACCTGCCACTGGCGCCCAGATCATAACTGTCAATTCTGAAATGGCTTGTGGTGCCTGTATAGGTTCTCCTCGTGTCTTAAAAGTTTATGCAGGAGATTTCAAGTCCGGGGCACCATTGTTGGGATTTGTCAAAGAGAAGTTTCGTTGGTTCAAATGGTTTGTTTTTATATAATCTGTTGGATTCTCGGCTTGAATTAATGTTTGCTTGTTCCTCTTGTATTAGGGAGTTTAGAGGTAGCTGTCGCTCATGTTTCTTCTTGGGTCTTGGTTGCACGACAGATATATTTTATCTGAATTCATAATTTTGGACTGTTTAGAAAGCCGACTAACACTAAATCATTCATCCTTCTATTTGTTTCCGACTTAACTTTTGTCTTTATCGATTATCTAACTCTATTATTTAGTGAAAGATCCCAATAATCAACCGTTATACTTCATTAAAGGTTCTATGTGGGCGTATGTATCTCCTGCGTGGCTTCTTTGCTGTTCTTTTTTTTTTTCGCTTTGATGGCGAATATGAGTTCAAAAGATTTCGTCATGAGCACAGCCGTTTCCTCAACGTGACCGACCTATTAACCTGCTTCTTTCTTTGGTCGTTTGTTTTTCCCAATTGTTAATGACATATGCTTTTTGATATCTGTCCTCTTTCTGACCTTCGTCTGACATCTCTCCTCATCATGCCCGATTTATCTATAATTTGACAGTTTCGGCAACTATAAAATGAAGATTCATGATACGAATGGGCAAGTGGTAGGATACATTAAGAAAAAGTGGCGAGGCTTTTTGAAAGAGATGTTCACTGACGCCGACAAATTTGTGGTTATGTTTCCCGACAGTAAGTTTTATTAATTTTTATTTCTTTTTATTTCTTTTAAAAATAAGGGTCATACTGTGAATCAACGTATTTATTTCTCTGTTTCAATAGATTCCTCACCGCAAAATAGAGCGCTTCTTTTTGCTGCCGCTTTTGCTATTGATGTATGTTGATTTTTTTGACTTCTGCTTACCCTCTGACATTCGTCTTTTGTGCATGATTGCACGGACTGTAGACTTGATTGAACAGAGTATTGACATCATCGTCTCCTTGATCCCTTGATTGTCCTGAAATAGTTCCTTCTCTTTGAACACGAACAACAGTGATGTGCTACTTAAGAGCTTTTTGGTGGATTGTACTATCAAGTTACTGCGGTGCATCAGTTGTGATAGATTCAATGTCAATGTGTTTATTTTATGGGCTGGCGTATTGATTATTCTATTACTATATTTGATTTATGTCTGCATTAGTCGTCAGTATTATTTTGGTTTCGCTTTCAACGAACCTCAAACAATTCAGCGGATGTTGGCCACCTTGAGGAAATGTTAAGCATAGTGATTTAAAACTTAGAATGTACCATAGACCTCAATACAATTTGTTTGTTCCTATTTATGTGATCCCCTTTGAGTGCATTGAAAGTCAAAGACTCAAAAGCTTCATTGATACATTTGCTTACTTTTGAGCTGGCCTGCTCTTTCTTCTGAGTCTCTGACTATAACATATTCGTACACAACTGCCCCAAGAATAGATGCAAGATATCCAATCAATAGAGTTATCATCGCTATACTGAAGATTCTACGCAAATCCTCTGTAACGGGCGGCGGGACGTGAAAAATAATACCCCCCAGTAAAACTATTGTCGAGCAGCCGATGCCAGCAAGTTCAAGATTGTTCAATGATTGATATGTATAAGGTTGAAACTTCCAATAAAAGAGAAATGAGACATGTACAACCATCAGCATAGTTATGATTTGTTGCAGTATTGATCTGCGAGTTAAGGAATCAGTTAATATTTGAAACAATTTTTTCTATGGAAAAATGATCTTACCGGGAGAAGAATCATAATGTTTCTACTTTCTAGGGCAAATCACATAAATCATCTGAGCTCCGAAACAAATGACAGAGGGCATATAGCAACAGACAGTCAACAGACGCACAATTCACAGATATGTCAGGGAGTCAGGACCCCCGAATGCTCTGGCAAGCCTACTTACTACTTAGTACTTACTGACTATGAATAATTCTGTGTGATACGCAGTCCGTGCTTCCTTACGGCGATGTATATGGAAAAAATAAATTATGGAGAGAAGAGTTGTAGATGGAGACAGGGTAAATACATTTCGGACAGCCAAGGTTCCATGTCATATTATACTGTAAGGAGTGTGTGAGATCGTATGTATAGCTGAAGTAAAAATTCTTATGGAGGTTGATGGCTTGGAAAGTTTGAATGTATCTAAAGAGCAAGAATAATTAATTGTTAGATTCATAAATGTTTCAACTCAGGTGATTGTATCAGTCGTCAACGAAATTAGACGGACCGTGCTTCCTCGATATTCTTCTCCACTCTAACCACCGCCGGATTTGTGATACTTATCAATTTGGTCTCATCAATGTGGAAAATGGAATGGCCGCCTAATATTGCAACATTCGATTTCTTTGTAATTAACAAAAGGTAGTAGCCTTCCGTAAACCGTATGAATCCTGAGATTGAGAATTGTAAAGAAACATATCAGCCGATTGTTGCGTAGCAGATAAGGAACAAGACAAAAGGCAAA